>PVKS010026940.1:0-28047 GCA_004027875.1 Aplodontia rufa | reverse complement strand
AAATAAAAAAAAACAGTGGAGGCTTTTAACTTTATTTGCATTTCGTGTTTGTACTTCCAGAAAGAAAAAAATACAAAAGCACAATTCCTGATATAAAACCACAAATTCCAGTTCAGTTCAAGAAACCGAAAGACTTGGATCCCTGCCTTCTGATGGATGCAGAAACCAGTGGGGCCTCAGCTAAGAATGAAGTAGGCAGAGCAAATGACATCTCTGGGCAGGACAGAAATCAGTCAAACTCTTGCCAAAACTTATTCTATTAAATGCTAAATTCTAAGGTGGCAAACACCTTAGAATTTTATTTATTTATTTATTTATTTACAGAAGACAGAATTTAAAATGGGCCTCAAAACTCAGGTCTGAAGCCAGGAAGAAGAAAGTAATGCTGCCTACTTTTATCTATAGAAGAGCCATTCAAATTTTCAGTACGTTGATGGTTCATTTGCCTGAGAACAAATTTAGGAAGTCTGATTGCAAAGTACCTCCTGTCTTATGACTATCACCTGCCTCTGTAAGCTATGATGAGATGGTATTGGCAATTAAGAGAGCAGTCCCCAGAGGCTGCTTCCACCACAACAGCTCAGTTAAATTAAACAGCACCTCTGTGGTATTCCTTCTTCTAGTGACCTGGACCGTGGCCACCTACCCAGGTCAATGAATCTTGGGAGGATAAAGCACTCATGGATGGTGGCGGGGGTTGCTCTACAAGACATTCTTGCCCCAATAGGGACTTTCCAGGGAGGATGTGGAAAATATTCTTGTTTAAAGGGAGAAAGTTGGGAGTTGGTAGGGGTGGTTAAGATAAGATGGGAGGTTTCTAAAATATTCTAGAGATGAAAATGGGAATTCTGAGTTTTAGAAATTCATTCAGCAAAAACAAAAACAATAGCACTTGCTCTCCATTGTAGAATGCTTTAAAATGATGAATAAAATGAAAATAATTATCCTCTTCCCTTTGACATATTTTCAAAGACTTGGATAATGAAAACAGTTGCATCATTGGAAATTTCATGCTTAAAGGGAAGCATAATCCCATTAACATGGAAATAGTGAAATCTAAGCCCCCAAGCATTCAAAAGATATAAAAATGACATTTAATTTTGAGATTTAACTTTGGATGCTCAGTCTTCTTAAAACAAGCTCTAATGATCATACGCCCTGTGTGCTTAAAATATTTCTGTAAAGAATTTTACAGTTTTATAAGTACATACACCAGTTTTTAACTTTCACATTAGAAAAGAGAGTTGATCATTAAGGGAAAGAGAACTGGGGTTTGGGATGGAAATCCAGAAAGAAACATTTACAACTGAAACAAAAAGTAAAAAAATAAAATATTTTCTAGGAAAAACTTATGGACACAAAACATAGAATTATTCTCTGAAGTCCACAGACATTATATTCTACTTATTCATCATTACAAAACTCCATATCCCCTAATTATACAATATGTAGCTTATTAAATGTTCTGTCTTAAAACTCCTGCCATGCCATCTTTTCCTTTAGCAGACACCACTGGAGAACTACCATTCAGAAATAAAATGTCTACATGGATGCTAAGGATACAATTCGTATCTTCACATTCATCACAATCACAAAAAGAATCTCTGGGCAATACACTTCAGTAGTCTTTCCCCCTATATCCTAAGAGTCTAGAACAGTGCCTGACATGGTAACAGCTTGTCTTAACCAGAAATCCCCAGAAAGCAAATTCAGAGACAAAGTCTTCAAGTTCAAATACTTTGCAGTAAATGAAATCCCAGAGGAGCAAAAGTGAGGACAAGGGGCTTTTGAGGCAGAAGGTAGAAACTTTCTTTAAGCTATGTAACCACTAAATACAAATATTTGCCCCATCTCATGAGATCATCCTCTGCTATGCACAGAAACCACAGCTTAAGTCAATCCACTGGGGGAAGAAAGGACAGTTCATCCACCAGCCTCATCTTCTCCTGATACACCCTGAATTTCTGAGTTGTGCATTCTTGAGGGCTGTATAGGGACCTCTCTCCATAGAGTCTCTGTGGTCAACAGAAAAGCAGCAAGGAGCTCAGAGTGGGCTCATTGTACGTCGGGAAGGGGGGAAGAGTCCACACAAATACAGGTGAGAAAGAGAGGAGTTGAAGCGCTACCTAAGAGGAGTCTGATGTGGTATGTAATAAATATTTTCTGAAAGAATGTGATTTTATTACAACAATCTGAGTTATTGATTGATTAGGAGTAAAAAGGCAATAGTAATCTATCACTATAATCATCCGTAGTTCAGAGAAGACAAGTCGCAGACTGATTTGGAAGAGCTCTCTGCATGGAAGAATTTTGGTATTTTCTTATTTCTAATCTGTTTCCAGTTGTCAGCTTAGTGTAACTAGAACTGATTAACTACTAACAAAAGTCTTGGATAACTAGGCATGGCAGTGTATACCTGTAATACAGAGGTTCAGGAGGCTCAGGCAGAAGGATCACAAATTTGAGTCCAGCCTCGGCAATTTATTTGTTTTTATTAAATTTTCTTTATTCATACAACATACTCTTACATATAGGAAGGAATTGTTGCCACAGTCATGAACACATGCATAATGACAGAGCAAGCCAAGGCTGATACCTGTTCAGATCTCCCCCTTAGGGTTCCTCCCAATCCCATGTTTCCCCTACTTTACCCCCATGTTAGTTGGGCTTCTCACAGAAGTCAAAGTTTCCCTACTGGGTTGATAAACCCCCTACTCCCTCCCTCCAGCTGCATTGATATTCCTCCTATTCCCGCTCCTCCTTCCTGCCTCCCTCCCCTTTTCCCCCAGTGTCATAGCTAAGGTTCCCCCTGCTCATATAAAAATTCACCCATGTTGAGATTATTATTAGCTTAGCCAACTTTCAGTCTGTTTCCAATTGTATTCTAGCTTCCACATACAACAGAAAACATTTGGCCCTTGAGTCTCTGAGTTTGGGATATTTCACTACGCATACTTTTTTTCATCTCCATCCATTTGGCTGCAAATGCCATGATATCATTCTCTCTAATAGCAGAGTAGAATTCCATTGTATATATATACCACAGTTTTCAAATCCACTCATCCAGTGAGGGGCATCTGGGTTGGTTCCATAGTTTAGCTATTATAAATTGAGCTGCTATAAACTTTGATGTAGCTGTGTCTCCGTAGTATGCCAATTCTAGCTCTTTTGGGAAAATACTCAGGAGTGGGATAGCTGCATCATAAGTTGGTTCCAGCCCTAGTTTTTTGAGGAGTCTCCACACTGCTTTCCAGAGTGGCTGTACAAGCTTGCAGTCCCTCCAACAGTGTGAAAGTGTTCCTCCCTCCTCACAACCCCTCCAGAATCTGTCATTGTTCATATTCTTCATTTCTGCCACTCTGATAGGAGTGAGGTAGAATCTCAGTGAACTTTTGATTTCCATTTCTTTGATTGTTACTGATATAGAACACTTTCTCATATACTTATGGGCTTTTTGGACTTCCTCCATTCAGAAATTTCTATTTAGCTCCTTGGCCTATTTATTTATTAATTATTTACTTATTTATTTATTTAAAAGAGAGAGGGACAGTGAGAGAGAGAGAGAAAGAATCAATTTATTAGTTTTTCATGAGGCTTTCATTGCTCTGACACTTTGTTGTGTATGTGGTGCTGGGGCTTGAACCTGTGTCTTCGTGCATGTCAGACAAGCACCATAACTGCTGACCCACTGCTCCAGCCCCCCTAGCCCATCTTTTGATTGTTAATTTGTGGTTTTAGTGTTCAGTAATATTTTGGGTATTAGCCCTCTGTCCAAGATGTCGCAGGCAAAGATTTTCTCCCTTTCTGTAGATTCTCTCTTGACACTCTTGACTAATTCTTTAGCTATGCAGAACATTTTTAGTTTAATGGCATCCCATTCATTTATTCTTGTCTTTAATTCGTGAGCTATGGGAGTCTTGTTAAGGAAGGCGGTGTCAACACCTATGTCGTGGAGCGTTGATCCTATTTTTTCTTCAAGCCATTGTATAGTTGCTGGTTTAATTTCCAGATATTTGAACCATTTTGATCTGATTCTTGTGCTGGGTGAGAGGTAAGGATCCAATTTCAGTTGTCTATGTATGGCTGTCCAGTTTGTCCAGCACCATTTGTTAACACCATTTGTTAACAGGCTGTCCTTCTTCCACACTGTGCTTTTGCCACCTTAACCAAATATCAGATGGTTAAAATTTGAGGGTTTGTCTTGGTATCTTCTGTTCCATTGGTTGTCAATTCTGTTTTGATACCAATACCATACTGTTTTTGTTACTATATCACTATAGTATAATTTCAGGTCAGGAATTGTGATGCGTCCTGCTTCCTCTTTCTTGCTGAGTAATGTTGTGGCTATTCTGGGCCTTCTTTTATTCCATATGAATTTCAGAATTATTTTTCCTATATCTGTGAAGAATGTCATTGGTTTCTTGATGGGGATTGCTTTCAATAAAATGGCGATTTTGATTATATTGCTTCTGACTAACCAAGAACATGGAATGTTTTTCCATCTACTCAGGTCTTCTACAACTTCTTTTTTCATTGCTTGATAGTTTTCATTGTATAGGTCCTTTATATCCTTTGTTAGATTGATGCCTGAGTTTTTGTTTTTTGTTTTTTGTTTTTTGTTTTTGTTTATTTTGTTTTTTTTTTGAGGAAATTGTGAATGGGACAGACTTCCTGATTTCTTCTTCAGTGGAATTATTGCTGGAGTATAGGAAAGCTAATGATTTTTGTGTGTTGATCTTATAACCAGCCACTTTCCTGAAATTGTTTATAAGCTCTAGAAGTCTTCTGGTCAAGTTTATTGGGTCTTCTAGGTATAGGATCATATGATCAGCAAATAGAGACATCTTGACTTCCTCTTTTCAGATTCAAATTCCTTCAATTTCCTACTCGTGTCTGTTAGCTCTGACTAGGGTTTCAAGGATTATATTGATTAAGACTGGTGAAAGTGGACATCCTTCTCTTGTTCCTGAATTCAGTGGAAATGCTTTGCAGTCTTTCTCCATTAAGCATAATGTTGACTATGGGTCTGCCATAAACGGCTCTTATAAAACTAAAGTATCTTCCTTTGATCCTTATCTTCTCCAGAGTTTTGAGCATAAATGGGTGCCAAATTTTATCAAAGGCCTTTTCTGTGTCAGTTGGGATGGTTATATGATTTTTATTTTTAATTCTGTTTAAGTGGTAAATTGCATTTATTGAATTGCATATGTTGAACCAGCCCTGCTTTCCTGGAATGAAGCCCACTCGATCATGATACATTATATTTTTGGGGTATTTTAGGATCCGGATAGCTAGAATTTTATTAAGGATTTTTGTGTATGTGTTCATCAGGGAAATTGGTCTGTAGTTTTCTTTTCTTGATGTGTCTTTGTTGGGTTTTGCTATCAGTGTTATATTTGCTTCATAAAAAGTGTTTTGGGGGAGGGTTCCAGCCCTTTCAATTTCATGGAAAAGCTTACAGAGGATTGGAGTTAATTCTTCCATAAAGGTCTGGTAGAATTCTGCCATGAATCCATCAGGTCCTGGGCTTTTCTTTTTTTGGAAGGCCTTTGATTGCTGATTCGATTTCACTACCAGAGATTGGTTGGTTTAGAATTTCCATGTCCTCCTGTGATAATATGGGAATGTCATATATGACAAGTTATGTGTCCATTTCCTTTCAGATTATCAAACTTGGAAGAGTATAATTTTTCATAATAAGTTCTGATGATCTTCTGGATTTTGGTTGAGTCAGTGGTGACATCTGTGTTTTCACTTTGATGTTGTTGATTTGCTTCACTTCATTCTTCCTTTTGGTGAGGTTGGCAAGGGGTCTGTTGATCTTATTTATTTTTTTCAAAGAACCAACTCTTTTTTTATTGATAATTTGTATTGTATTTTTTATCTCAATTTCATTGATTTCTGCCCTAATCTTAGTTATTTCCAGTCTTCTATTAGGTTTGGGATTGGATTGTTCCTCTTTTTGTAGGAATTTGAGTTGGAGCATGTCTGTTTATTTGGGCTCTTTCCTGATTTTTGTTGAAGGCACTCAGTGCTAAAAATTTACCTCCTAAGAATGCTTTCATACTATCCCAGAGATTTCAATACATTGTTTCATCATTCTCATTTGTTTCCAAGAATTTCTTGATTTCTATTCTCATTATTTCTTTTATCCATTCTTCGTTTAAGAAGATATTTTTCCATTTCCAAGTATTTGAGTAGTTTCTATTATTTTTCTTGCTATTAGTTGCTATGATCATACCATGGTGGTCTGACAGGATACATCTGACTATATAAACTTTTTTGTATTTGTTAAGGTTAGCTTTGTGGAGTAGGATGTGTTCTATTCTGGAGAAGGATCCATGAGCTGCTGAGAAGGGAAACTCAGCCAATTTGGGATGGAATATCTGTAAATGTCTGTTAAGTCCAGTTGATTAATAGAGTTGTTTTGATTAGAGATATCTTTATTGATTTTTTGCTTTGATGATCTATTGTTGATAATGGTGCATTAAAGTCCCCCAGTATTATTGTGTTGAGATCGATGAGGGGTTTAATGTCCTCAAGTACTTTTTTCCATATATCTGGGAGGATTGTAATTGGGTGTGTAAATGTTAACTACTGTTATGTCTTCTTGACTATTCATTCCTTTTACTAAGATATAGTGACTTTCTTTCTCATTTCTGACTAGTTTTAGGTCAAAATTAACTTTATCGGATATAAGGATTGCAAACCAGCTTGCTTTTTCGGGCCACAAGCCTGGTATAAATTGTGCCAACCTTTCACCTTCAGTCTGTGTCCATTTTTTATTTGAGGTGTGTCTCCTGTAGGCAGCATATTGTTGGATTTTGTTTTTTGACCCAGTAAGTCAATCTGTGTCTTTTGATTGGGGCACTGAGTACATTCACATTCAGAGTTAGAATAGATATGGGAATGTGGGTTCCTGATGTTGTAACTATTGCTGTGTTTTGCACCATCTTGGATATCTTTTAGTGTGTTTTGTGATTGTTGACTTTCTTCTGTTTAAGGGTTTCTGAAGTTGTTTGCATGTTCCTCTGAATGAAGTATGTCCTTGAGAATTTTCTGCAGCGCAGGCTTTGTGTTCATGTACCTTGCTAGTTTGATTTGTCATTGAAGTATTTAATTTCCCCATCACATTTAAAGCTGAGTTTTGCAGGTTATATAGTATCTTTGGTTGAAAATTGTTTTCTTTCAAAATTTGAAAAATATCATTCCATGCTCTCCTGGCCTTGATTGTCTGATCTGAGAAATCCATAGTAATCCTTATCGGTCTGCTTCTGAATGTGATTTGGTGTTTTTCCCTTGCTACTGTTAGGATTCTTTCATTGATTTATCTTTTATTCATTTTATAAATGATGTGTCTCAGCAAATTTCTCATTTGGTTAGGTCTGTTTGGAGTTGTATAGGCATCTTGAATTTAATTTTCTGAATCTTTTCTGATATGGGAAAATTTTTTCTTTCGCAATTTCATTCAGAAGATTTTCAATGCCCCTTGTTTGTTGTTCAATGTTTTCTTCAATACCAATTACTCTCATGTTGTTTCTTCTCATCTCATCAAATACTATTTGGAAGTTCTAATCATGCTCAATAAGCTTCTTTTCTTGTGTGTTCTCCTTGAACTTGACATTGCTCAGCTGTCTTTGTTGTCTGATGTTCATTCTTTGAGAGCTGAGGTTCTATTTTCTACTGAGTTTACTCTGGTATTAGTATCTTCCAATGAGCTTTTGATTTGGTTGACAGTACTTTTCAATTCTAAGAGCTCTGCTACATCTGTTTTCCAAATGTCTAGCTCTTTATATATGTGGTCTCTTGTCTCCTGAAATTGCTCTCTTATCTCTTTCCTCAATCTTCTTTTAATTCTTTGATTGAATTACTAATTATATTGTTGATACATTTTTCTAGGTTTTCATCTAGGACACTGACAGTGGACTCCTTGGATGGGAAGCTGTGGGGTTGAGGTGGATGATTGTTTCCCTTTTTCCTCATTTTCAGTTACAGGAAGTGTGGCTTGAGGTCCGACACTGAATAATTCTCTTGGGGGCTTTGTTGATGGTATTGGAGCTTTTTATCACTTTGCTTATTTGGGCTGGGGTACAATTTGGGTAGCACAGTTCTATGTCTGCCACTTCAATCTGTGAAGTATTGTAGACCTTTAGGTGTTCCAATACCACAGGGGATAGTGTGTAGAAGTAAATAAGTGCAGTCAATGCATACAACAGATAATTCAACTGTAACTGTTACAGTGTTGATTAGCACCTATATGAGCAATCAGATTAGCAGTTTTCTTCCATGAGAGCTCTCACACTATACTTGGTTAGTGAGCAAACACCCAGTTTCAAGTATGGAATTCACTTCAGTTTACCAGGACCTCTGTAGGTGAGGGGGAAAAAAGTCTAGAGTGCAAAGGGAATGAGGCATGAAGGTAATGTGGAACTTGTGAATTAGGATATAGAGCTACAAGTTAGTAGAAATGATGTAGGCTATTCTACTAAAAGTAAGGAAAAGATAGAAATGGGATGAGAATGGGGTAATGATTTTGAGGGAGAATGAGAGAGATCAGAATATAGTTTAGGAACTGACAGAGTAAAGGGAAGAAGGGGGCAGTAGAGACTGGAGATCTTTTCAACCCAAAGAGATTGAGGAATAGTTTACAATATAGCAGACAGCCACAAGTTGAACCCCAGCAATATGGTCACAGCAGACAAACACAACAAATCACAGCATCAGTAAAAAACGATCACACAAACAAACAAACAAATACACCAAGGAACACCAATTTCAAAAACAACAGCAGCAACAACAACAACAACAAAAAGGTGTTGGGAAAGTTGTGAATTACTATTGTTGAGGTCAAAATGTACCGTGGGGTATGTATTCATAACTCACTTTTAAGTGGAGTCACTTCCCAGTTGAGTTTGTTGGAAGGAATGAATTTTGGTGTTCTCAGCTGACAGTGAGATTCCCAGGAGGCCTCCCAGTAATTCAGTAATTTTCTCCTGTAGAGGGGTTGCAAACATTCACTTTCCCTGCTTTCTGTGAGAATAGACTTCAGGGCCACTTGTGTTGCACTCCTAGGCAATTTAGTGTCTGTTTGCCTAAACTCTTGTCCCACTTCAGCTGGGGACCCAGGAGCAACTGGGAGTCTTGTGGGTTCTGGTGCAGCTGTAAGGGACTCTTGCTGTTCCAAGGAGAGTGGCCAGCCTGAAAAATGAGCTCACCCGGGAATGTTATCATCCCACTCTTCGGTGTCTTGAGGTCCCCACTTGCCCCAAGAGATGACGTGTGGGGTAATCACAACCCCAGCAAGGGAGGGCGGGCATGAAGGAGACACCAGCCCAGCTAGACAAATGTTTGTGGAGGCTCCAAATGCAATCACTATGGGGTATGGAAGCTCAATTCCACTTTGAGCACTCAGGACTTTGGGACCTCTACTGTTCACAGAATTCAGGGTCTGAAAGTAGAAGAAAGCACTGGGTCTAGGCTGCCCCTTCTGTTCATAGGTCCTTGAGGCTGACACTAGCTTCTACCCCACCTGAGAGTTTCAGGCAGTATCTTTTGGACCTGCAGGCTGAACCAGTACCCCCCCACACACCCACACACACACACAAAGCTGTCTAGGTCCTATTGAGCAGAATCCTGGTCATGGACTCCACCCAAAGATTGGGCATTTAATGGAGTGGGTGGGAAGCCTCAAACACCAGTCACCAGACCAATAGGCAAGATCCACCAGGCCCACACATCCCCCAGGGCAGAAAGTCAAAACACTGGGGACCTGGAGCTACTCCTCCCAACTGAGCTCCCTATTCTGCTCTGTACCTAGTGGTTTTGGTTTCACTGTTCATGAAGCTGTACCTGCCCTCTGGGAGGTTTCAAAATGGTGGTGCTGCCCAGCTTCTTTGCGTGATCAGATTCAGGGGACTCTAAATTGTGTGTCTTAAAGTAGTCCCTCAGTTCCTGCCACTGCCACAGCCCTGGAGCACCAGAGTTCTGTGCCTAGGCTCTGCTGAGCACTCACTGTTGTATCTGAGTTTATTTAAGTGTGTGCAGCTTCCTCCCCTCCAGGGCAAATTCCCAGCACGCAGCTGGCTGGGTAGCTCATGCTGGAAAATTATTATTTGAGATTTCCTGTACTTTCAGCTTGTCTGTGGCTCCATGTCACTAAACTTCCTTCCTTGGATAGTAATGAATTTGGGGAGAAATTTTGCTATTCACCTACCTCACAGTAAGGGACTTCTCCCACCCTTGGCGTCCTGCATTCACAGAGAGATTTTTCATCCCCAGCCTTGGCAATTTAGCAACTTAGAGAGGCCCTGTATCAAAATAAAAAATAAGGGCTGGGGATGTGGTTCAGTGGTTAAGTGCCCCTAGGTTCAACCCCTGATACCAAATCAAAATAAAAAACCACCATGTAACTGCTCCTCAATTGGACAAAACAAAAATTGTTCATGGAAGCATGAAGCAATTCATACATCTCCATGAGCATCACAGTTAAAAACATCTACTAGGTGAACTTTTGTGCTTCTTCAAGTTAACCACTGATATAGTTTGAACATGAGGTGTCCCCCCAAAAAGCTCATGTGACAGTCTGGGAAAGCTGAGGTCAAATAATTGGGTTAGAAAGGCCTTAACCCAATCAGTGAGGTAATCCTTTTGTAGGGATTAACTGGTACACGTAGGCTGGCAGGATGTGGCTGGAGGAGGTCATTGAGTGTGTGTCTTTTGGGGTTTATATTCTGTATCTGGGTTGGAGTTTCTCTCTCTGTTCTGCTTCCTGATGTGACGCCTTGGGCTCCCTGCTCCCTGGAGCCATGCCTTCCAACATGATGTTCTGCCTCACCTCCATCCCAAAGGAATAGAGCCAACCTCCTGTGGACTAAGAACTCTGAAACCATGAGTCCTCAAATGAACTTTTCCTTCTAAAATTGTTCTTGTCAGATCCTTTACTCATAGCAGCAAAAAGCTGGCTAGAGAAAGCACTCTCTCATGCATTGGTCCTTTCTCCATCCCATTAGCATTTTCTTACTACTACTCATCCTTCAAAGCTCACTTGGGAAATCACTGCTTCCAAAAATGCCTTCTCACTCATTCATATTCTTCTTCCCCTCTTTCTTCCTCTCTTTTCTTCTTTCTCCCTAATTTGAGCTAAGAGCTTTCATATGATTTAGTTTTACTGATATTATATCCTTGAACTCTATAGTAACCTTGTCTATTTCCCCTCTAGATTATCAGCTCTTTCAGTGTTGGGACTGAGATCTCTTGGGATCTGACAAACAGGAAGCATTCAATTAATTTCAGTTGAAAGAAAGAATGAACAGGTGGATGAAGGAGTACAAGGGACTTGAGGAAGAGAAAGAAAGCTGAAGGCTACAGTTAGCTAGACAGGGAAACCTTGGAAGAACAGGACATGGAATAGATGCAGAAGGAAAGATAGGAGGAATTCCATTCCAGCTGGATTCTGACCAAGAGGCAGAACTGCACTCAGATGACTTTCTGCAGCTAGGCTAGAGCAGAAAAATTAAGAGTCATAGAGAATAAAACTGGAGAAGAAACTAAAGCCATATTGCAGAAGGTACCAAATGCTTAGTTAAGAAGCTTTGCTTTTTACCTCTAGTTTAGGCTCTCAGGTTTTGGGGATCAGTAGGCAACATGACCAATTGGAATTTTAAAATGGTTAGTAGAAACTGGGAGTGGTGGCATGTGTCTTTAATCCCATATACTTCGGAGGTTGAGGCTGGAGAGTCACTTGAGCCTACAAGTTCAAAACCAGTCTAGATAACATAATGGGAACCCTCCCACACACACAACCCCTACCCCATCTCGGAAACAACAGGAGCAACAAAATTGGCTGGTAGATTTATGGAAGAACAATTGGGGATGGAGAAACCAATAACACATAGAAGAAAAAAGTTCCCCTTGTCAAGTTATGAGGCAAAGAAGTAAGACAAAATTTGGCTTTGAAAAAATAATTTCAGAGGAATTTAAGAACTCTGAAACCATTTACAACTTCCTGTCCCTTGCTTAGGGTAACATTCTCCAAGATGTGACCCAGCCTCCACAATCTAGTCTTGTTTCTTCATCTCCTGCCAAACGAACTGTTAACTGTCTTCATACATGACCACTATTGCCTCATCTCTGAGAAAATTGAGGTGCCTGGAATATTCTCCTTCCACCCACTTCCTCCTGTCAAAAACTGACCTGCATTTGACCTCTTTCTTTTAATGTTACCTCCTCCATGATAGAAAGTCCATGTAAAAAAGTCACTCCCAAGTGACACATGTCACTTCTAATTGGTCCTTTTGGAGACAGTTGCTCACTTCATACATCTGCTCTCTATGTATAAGGGTCCAGCAAATGACATCTCTCTCATGTTCTATATATGGAGAAAGAATAAAGTGTGATGTAAACAAAGAGTAAGTCAGAATACCTGGATTATAGTTCTGTTCTGTATGTTCTGAGTCATTCACAACCAAGCTTCCTCATAAGCAAAATAGAGGGGTTGAATATCATCTTGAAGGTGCCTCCTAACTCCAACACTATAATAGTGAGAACTTCACACAGCACAGGGAGATATATGTATATCCAAGGCTGACAGCATGTCACCTTGGTGACTGGTACTGTGGAAGTGACCAGTGAATATTTCTTGACTGATGCACTAACCTTTCCACTTATGCTGACCACTTAAGTATCTATTTGGAGTTGACGAGGTGTAGTGCTGAAGGATCAGAGCTAACTGATGTTATGGCAGTAACTGTAGTACTTAGAGCAGCTTCTCAAACTCCAGTGTCCATATGCACCACCTGAGGATATTGTTCAAATGTGGATTCTAGATTAGTAGGTTTGAGTGGGGTCTGAGAGGCTGAATTTGTAACACACTCCTGGTGACACAAATGGATAGTTCTTGAACCACATTTTATTATTATAATTATTAACACATGTCAATTGTACAAATTAATGGGTTTCACTATGACAATTTCATATATGCATATATCATGCTTTGGTCATATCCACCCTCCTTTCTACCTTCTCTTGTCTTCCATTCTCATCCCCCTATCCCATCCTCTTCTTCTTTCATAATGATCCCTCTTCTACCTCCAGGTCATCTTTTGTTTTTTTTTTCAGTTTCCACATATGAAAGAAAACCTGTGGTATTTGTCTTTCTGTGTCTGATTTTATTTCATTTAGCATGATATACTTCAGGCTCCATCCATTTTCCTACAAATGACATGACTTCATTCCTTTTTTATGGTGGAATAATACTCCATTGCACATATAAATATACCATATTTTCTTTATCCATTCACCTGTTGACAGGCACCTAGGTTGATCCTATATCTTGGCTATTGTGAAGAGTGTCACAATAAACATAGGAATGCAGGTATTTCTTTTATATGCTGATTTCATTTCCTTTAGATATATACCCAGGAGTGGAATAGCTGGTTCATATGGTAGTTTTAGCTTTTTGAGGATCTCCAAACTGTTTTCCATAGTGGCTGATCTAATTTTCATTCTTACCAACAGTATATTTAAATTTGTCTTTCTCCACATCCTCACCAACATTTACTTTTTTGTTTATTGATGATAGCCATTCTAAATGATTTGCATTTCCCTGATGCATGGTGGTGCATGCCTGTAATCTCAGCTACTATTTGGGAGTCAAGAGGCCAAGGAAAGGGTTTGGTAAATTCAAGCTCAGCCTGGACAACACAGTGAGACCCCATATCAATAATCATCATCATCATCATCATCATCATCATCTCTGGATCTCTGGGAACATAAAAGAAGCAATTTCATGCAAAATAATTGTTAATTTTCTGTGCATTCCTTTCATGACACTCTCTCTAAACATCTAGATCTATTTAAAGAATCCTGGAGAAATAGCAAACACTATTTGATATACTAGTAATAGAATACATTGCCTCAGGGAACTCTTACATATTCATTACCTAAGTATCAGATATACAAGCTCAAAAAAATGTGATCATAGGCTACAAAACTATCAAGTCAATGATACAAAAAAAGTTAAGGGTGCATGCTTCCAGAAATTAGGAAACAAAATCAACCAAGTGAAGTAAAAGGATCGTTTCTAAACAAGCAATCTTAACATAACATGTTTAAGGATATATTTTACAGTTCTATCCCTATCTATCTCAGCCCTGTGGTGTCTAATTTTCAAGAGCCTGATGAGGAAACATCACCTTGTCTGGCTTGGGTTCTGAAAGAATATATATAAATCTCCTATGCCCATAAGCATATACCAATGTTCTACAATCTAAAGGAAAATAGAAGGATAGTAAAATCTGCAAGGAAATTTGTAATTAACAAAAATGGTTACTGAGTACTTTCAATAGAAAACTATACATTTTTTTAATTTCTTCAACATAGTCTTCCATATTGGAGGGAATTGTAGTTATATATTCATGCATATATGGATATTGACAAGGTAAGTTAAGGCTGATCCTAGTCCAGGGTCTCCCCATTTTGACCACTCACTGCTCCCATGTCTCCCCTGCTTTACCACCATGTTATAGCCTATACATATGTATTAATTTTTGAATTTTCTGATCCTCTTTGCCCACCTATGTGTAGTTGGGTTTCTCATGGGAGTCAAGTGTTCCCAGCCTCATTGATAACCCCCCTAGTCCCTCCCTCCAGCTGCACTGATAACCCCTCTTTCAGGCTATCTGATTTATACCTTTCGTTGCCTTTCAGCCATTTACAACTCATATGTTATAGGTAACTGGTATAAAAATAATTATCTACTGACAATTCTTATCCATTTATCAACAAATTGTGTCTCCTGGCAGTTCAATTAATTCTCCATCTTCCATGATGAAAAGTCAGTTTTGCTACCTCTTTTAAATTCATTTCAATATTCTTGATTTACAAATGTATTTGTTATTTGGATTCTCTTTTGAATTAGTTGCAATAGTGTCCCTAGTTCTCTCATTTAATTAATGAGTTAAATAAAATCTTTGACATATGTTCATTTTATATTCATATGAGTCATAATGTTACTTTTCTTGGAAAATTACCCTTTCACAGACTTAACAAAACAAAATACTTCACTATTTTCAAATTAAAAAGAAGCCTTCAATTTTTTGCTTAAAACTGAATCTAACCATTAGATTAAATTTAAGTCAATTTACATATTCCTGTTATACATTCCTAGCATAGCGCTTTTGAATGAATGCATTAATCCCTGCATAGATGGAATGACAGCTCAAGGCCATTAAGTGCACTGCTTTTTCTCTTTTGTCCCCACTTTTGATGACTTCTGGCTATAAAGGTTTCAGACTAGCTCTGTTCCATGGTAAAGGAAAAACTGGGTTAGAGTCATAAAAATATAAATTCATTTGACTTGCTTTGCAAATTACCACATCAAAGTCTAAATTGACAACAATGCAATTCTAAAAATAATCTACTGCTTGCTGACAATGAAATAGTTATCTCTCAACAATAATATCACAATTTACATGTTACAGAGTAAGAAAGCAAGGAATAGAGAAGAGAATGTATCCTCTAATCCAATCCTTCCTGTAATTGTTGCACATCCACCAGACCAGTCTTGTTGGAGATAACCCCCACACTCAGACTCTAGTTAAAACTGAGATTAAATCAAAGAACATATATTTGTGATAATTTTGTTGCCAATTTCCGCCCTACAAACCCATTATTATCATCCCAATAGCCAATATTACTCAACTCAGTCTCTGCTTTCAATAGAAGATTTTAAATTAGTTGTTCACATTAAAATATTAATAACTTTTAAGACTTTTCAAGAGACATCATTATTTTAAAAGAAAATTGTGATATACACAATAATGGTCAATTATCTTTTAAAAAGAGGAAAGACAAATTAATGGAGAAAATATAGTCTTTTCTACAAACAGTATAGGAACAATGGGACAACTATATGCAAAAAAAATTTATATACAGACCTTAAACTTTTCAAAAACTAATATAAAATGACCAGAGACCTACATGTAATACTCAAAATTATAAAATCTATACCAATAACAGAAAAATCTGTGTGACTTTGGGTTTGATGGTAAATTTCTAGATATACCACTGAAAACATGATCCATGAAAGAATAATTTGATAAATACGACTCCAGAAAAATTAGAAATTTCTATTATGAGAAAGACACTATAAAAATAATGAAAAGACAAGTCATAGCATATTAACAGACACACAGATCAAGGGTACAGAATAGAAGACACAGAGACAAACTCACATAGATAGTCACCTGATCCTTAACAAAAGTGCCTAAAACACACATTGGAGAAAAGACAGCCTTTTTAACAAATGGTGCTAGGAAAACTGGTTATCCTTATGTAGAAGAATGAAACCAGACCCTAATCTCTCACCCTGCATAAAAATCAACTCAAAAGGGATCAAAGACATTGTAATTAGACCAGAAACTATGCAACTCCTACAAGAAAATATAGAGTCAACAGTCCAGCTTGTGCACACAGGCAAGGAGTTTCTCAATAGGACCCTTAAAGCTCAGGAAATAATGCCTTGAGTTAATAAATGGGACAGCATTTCAATTAAAAACTTCCACACAGCAAAGGAAATACTTAGGAATGTAACAGAGAACTCACAGAACGGGAGAAATATTTGCTAGCTACTCTTCTAACAGGGGATTAACATCTAGAATATGTAGAGAGCTCAAAAAACTTCACACCAAAAAATCAAATAACCCAATTAATAAATAGGCAAATGAACTAAACAGACACTTCTCAGAAGAAGAAATGCAAATGGCCAACAAATATATGAAAAATGTTCAATATCATCAGCAATTAGGGAAATGCAAACCAAAACTACATTGAGATTTCATCTCACAACAGTCAGAATGGCAGTCATCAAGAATATAAATAATAATGAATGCTGGAGAGGATGTGGAGGAAAAGGAACACTTTTACACTGTTGGTGGAACTGTAGATTAGTACAACCTCTATACAAATCAGTATGGAGGCTCCTCAAAAGACCAGGCATGGAACCACCATGGTATAATCCAGTTAGACCACTTCTTGATATTTACCCTGAAGAATTAAAGTCATCTTACTGCAGAGATACATGTAAACCCATGTTTATAGCACCACAGTTCACAATAGCCAAACTCTGGAACCATCCTAGGTGTCCATTAATGGATGAATGGATAAAGAAAATGTGGTATATATACAATGAAGTTATATTCAGCCATTAATAAAAATAAAATTATGGTATTTTCATGAAAATTGATGGAACTAAAGATCATCACGTTAAGAGAAATAAGTCAAACTCAGAAGGTTAAGGGTCTTGTTTTCTTTTATATGCAGAAGCCAGAAAGAAAAAAGGAACACAAAGGTTGGGGTGGATCTCCTAAAAATCAAAGGGAGACCAGAATAAGAAAGGGGCCTATGGGTGGAAAGCAGGGAGGATGGGGGAAGTGCTGAGGAAGGATATTGGCCAAATTATTCTGTTATATTTTCTGCATGTGCAAATATGTAACAACAAATCCCATCAATGTATAACTATAATGAAACAATAAAAAATATGGAAAAAAAAGACAAGCCATAGACTGGGAGAAAATATTTGTAAAACATATATCTGATAAAAGCCATGTATTGGAAAATATATAAAGAACTTGAAAAACTCAGCAATGAGAAAACAAACAACTCAGGTAGAGAAATGGTGAGATCTGAAAAGATGCCTCCCAGAAGAAGATATACACGTTTATTTTTTTCATTTTTCCCAATCTGACTGGTGTGAGGTGATAGATGCTGGAGGGGTTGTAGAGAGATATATACACTAGAACACTGTTGGTGGAATGCAAACTGAAACAGCCCCTCTGGAAGGCAGTGTGGAGAATCCTCAAAAAACTAGGGATGAACCCACCATATGATCCTGCTATTCCTCTTCTGGGTATTTTCCCAGGGGATTTAGAATCAGCACATTACAGTGACATAGCAAACTCTATGTTCATAGCAGCTCAATTCACAATACTAAATTATGGAACCAACCCAGATGTCCCTCACTGGATGAATGGATCCAAAAAATGTGGTACATATATACCATGGAGTTTTATTCAGCAATTAGGAACAATGATATTGCAGCCTTTGAAGGTAAATGGATGGTTATGGAAGAAATTACGCTGAGTAAAATCAGCATAACCCAGAGAACCAAGGGTCGAATGTCTCCACTCATCTGTGGAGGCTGGAGCTAGACCCTGGCCATTGAGATAGGAGGTCAATTCTTATGTTTTAAATCTGGAAAAGGTGTAAGGACACACAACCTAAGGCATTTGTAGAGATGTATTGGGAAGGAGGGAGGGGGAGGGATAAGGGTAGATAATTGGAGGGGGCTCATGGTAATTCTAATATTCAGATTTTATATATAAATTATATTTTTTCTTTAGAAGCATGTTTGATTGTTCAACAAATAAATTTCTTAATAAAGAAAGAAGATATACACGTTGCAAATAAGTATAGAAGATGCTCAGCATCATGCATCATTAGGGAGATACCACCACACATCTATCAGGATAGTTAAAATCCAAAACACTGATAGCACCAAATGGATTCTGTATGATGATGTGATGGTAGATACATGATACTATGTATTTTTCTCAATTCACAGAACAGTAAATTATGAACTTCAGTGTAAAATATTGTATTAATCTTAGCTCATCAATTATTAAGAAATGGACCACGCTACTACAGAAGTTAATAAGTTAAACTAAATGCAGGGGTGGAAGGAGTAAGTTTACTTTCTGTGCAATCTTTCCATAAACCTAAAACTCCTCTTTAAAAAGTCTCTAAAAGGAGTAAAATGTTTAACACAGAGCATGAATCACTAACGGTGGGCTGTTGGCAGATGTTTTGTGGGATTCCCATCAACATCTCTTCATTCACATCAAGTAAAAGTAAGCATTCCCCAACGTATCCATAGCTGGTACTACAGTACTGAGTACCATTCAGGGATTATGCTTCATTTTTTCTTCTACAGGTTGTTTTCTTTTGTCCACCCCAGTCCCAGACTTATTAATGGACAAATATTCTTAAATCCTAACACATTTTCCTGTAGTTATACACACAAAAAGAACTGTTTTAGTAAGTGTTTTTTTTTTCACCAAGACCAAAAGACCTGACAAGAACAATTACAGAGGAGAAAAAGTTTATCTAAGAGGGCTTGTGGTTTCAGAGTTCTCAATGCATATGTAACTGACTCCATTCCTCAGAGCCTGAGGTAAGGCAGAACATCATGGTGGAAGTGTGTGGTAGAGCAAAGCAGCTGGAAGCATAGCACCAGAATGCAGAATGAGAGACTCTATTTGTGGGGGACAAAATATGTACCCCCAATCGTACAGTCCCACCTTCTCCAGCCACACCCTCCCTGCCTATAGTTACCACCCAGGCATTAATTCCAGGGTTAAGTCTCATAACTCCCTCCAACTTCATAGCTATGGTTTCCCCAGCTTATATGATACTTCAGCTTTGGTGGGTTTATTAATTGAACTTAGCTTTCACTCTGTCTTAGGTTTTACTATAGCTTCCACATATGAGAGAAAACATTCAGCCCTTAAGTCTGTATTTGGAATATTTCACTCAGCATGATTTTTTTCTATTTCCACCCATTTAACTGGAAAAGCCATGATATAATTCTTTCTAATAGCAGAGTAGAACTCCATTATATAGGTATACCACAGTTTTGGGATCCATTCAACCAGTGAGGGGCATCTGGGTTGATTCCATAGTTTAGTTGTTGTATATTGAGTTTCTATAAACATTGATGTAGCTGTACCTCCATAGTATGCTGATTCTAGCTCTTCTGGGAAGACACCCAAGTGTGGGATAGCTGGGTCAAACAGTGTTTCCATCCCTAGCATTTGAGGAGTCTCCACACTGCTTTCCAGAGTGGCTGTACAAGTTTGCAGACCCACCAACAGTGTGTTAGTGTTCCTTTTGCCCCCCAACCCCTCCAGTATCTGTTATTGTCTGTATTCTTCATTTTTGCCATTCTGACTGGAGTGAGGTGGAATCTCAGTGCAGTACTGATTTGCATTTCTCTGATTGCTAGTGATGTAAACATTTTCTCATGTGTAATGGCTTTTTTGAACTTCCTCTGTTGAGAAGTTTCTGTATGAAGGTGGGGTGAGAAGGGAGGGAGAGAAAAGTGAGATTATCAATATGGATGGGTACACTCGACTCCCAAGAGAAGCCAAACTATATTCAGGCAGGCATATAAACTCAGAAATTTCAATAATTAATATACATGTATATGCTCATTTCTATCTATAGCATGAGGGTCTTACAGAGGAGAAAAGAGATAGGGAAATGGATGGGGCGGGGGAGGAATCCTGGACTAAGATCAGGTGTAACTTAGTCAATATCCACGTATGCATGAATATGTAACAACAAATCCCTCCAATATGTAAGACTATTTTGAACCAATTAAAATAAAAGACTCATAACTCAATCATTTCATCTCTAAACTCTTGCACTGTTTCACACATGAGCTTTTGGGGTATACCTAGAATCTAAACCATTGCAAACTTTTTCATTTTGAATTAAAAATAAGATAAAGACACTTCCTATCCCACATGCTCACCAATCCTTGGTGTCATACCCAACTAATGCATACTCCATTAATCTACTCTCCATTCTCCACTCTTCTGCTTTCTCCAGCTCTGCCCCAGGAGTACCTGAACCTTTAGATAATACTTTGTATACTGTCTGCCACTTGCCAACACCACTTCACTATTGAGGGCAACTATCTAAAGATGCAAATTGAATCACGATATTTTCATCAGATTCCAATACAAAGGTTACTTAAAGGAAGACTTGAGAAGGTGATTACTCCTCTTTACACACAATAAGAGATTAGACATTTTAGTCTAGCTCAAAAAGTTTTAAAATCCATATCCTGTTTTTGGGGGGTGCTAAGCATTGAACCCAGGGGCGTTTAACCACTGAGGCACATCCTCAGCCCTTTTTATATTTAACTTGAGACAGGGTTTCACTAAGTTGCTGAGGCTGGCTTTGAACTTGCAATCCTCCAAGCCTTCCAGGTTGCTGGGATTACAGGTGTGTGCCACCGCACCCAGCTAAAAAAAATTGTCTTTTCAAATAGACTTTCCATACATATTCCTCTGGATTCTTAAATAACCACATGTATTTTGATGATTCTCTCATAAAATTACCCATGCCCTTGAGATTAGATGATTTAGTAATAAGTCTAAATACCTAAAATATTAGCATTTTCATAATTTATTTTGCTACTTGAAATACAGTATAAATTAGTGGATTTTAATTATTCAACTGCTGTCAATAGTCTAAGACTCTTATAAGAAATCTTCCTGTGCCATATTGATGACAGCCATTATTTAATGGTTATTATCTAGGCTTCCTAAGGCTAAAAATAACTTCAGTAATCTTAGTAATTACTTTTAGTAATGATTTGAACACTTGTGGAAGAAATAATAAAAAATGAGAACCACAATACAATGTAGTTTATCTTTGTTTCTAACAGAAATGTTGACAAAGTGAAGTTACTAAAGGAAATATTTTAGATGTCAATTCGGATTTCCAATAAAAGGCATATTTGTTTAATGCACACTAGATGCAAGATACTCTCAGGTATACAAGGATGAGGAAGATATACATGGTTAAACATAAAGCAATCTGGATTGAATTCTGAAATGCAGAAATAGGAGAAGGTTCATTCTGAAGCAAGAAGATTCATTAAAATGGCGGAAAATAATTTGGCAGTTTTTGAGCAGAATTGAGTGTCCAATTTGACCAGCGTAAGTCAGATTGATGAGAAAGAAAACTTGAAAAGTGATTTTAAAAATGAAATTTAAACATAGACAACGAGTGTCATATTAAGGATTTTCCTAGTAGAAAATGAGGCCTCATGGAAGGTGTTGAAAGCTTGGATAAAGACTGCCATTTGAAGATTCTTTGTAAACAGAACTGCAGTAGATTAGAAAGGGATGGAATTCAGTGAGGTAAATATATTTTTGAAATAGTCTAGGAAGGAAGTCATTTTTATGTGGTGATAGCAGTTCTTTTAACTATAGGAGACAATTCTGGAAAAACTGCATCCTGTAGCAAACCATTGGAGGAGGTTGAATGTACCAAAAGACAATCCCTGGCAGAAGATCTTTTAAGCCACAAAATGAGTTGGTAAAGTGCCCATTGTCAGGCAAAATTTGTTTTTAAAAACTTATAAATTTCTTACAAGAAATGACTAGTAGTGGTTGGAGTGGTGGCTCAGTGGTTATGGCACTTGCCTGGCGTGCATGAGAACTTGGATTTGAACCCCAGCACCATACACAGTGGAGTGTCGGAGCATTGAAGGCCACAAGAAAACTATATAAAAATTGATTCTCTCTCTCTCTCACTGTCCCTCTCTCTTTAAAAAGAGAGAGAGTACAATTTTATTTAGTTTCCACATGGCCCCCATTGCGCTGACACTTTGTTGTGTATGTAGTGCTGGGATTTGAACCCGTATAATCACGTGTACCAGGCAAGCACTAACTACAACTGCTCCAGCCCCCCTCCCTCTTTAAAAAAAAAAAAAAGAAGAGTCTTGAAGAGAAAAGAAATGACTAGTAAAGACTTTGGTTTCCATTTGTAGCAAACTAAAATTCTGATCACCCCTCTCACAGAAAACAATCAGAAAATGCTGAGGGGAAAAGTTACTTAAAGACATCAGAAAGTTAATGACTTACAAGTCAATGATTCAGTAAGCAAAAAAAACTAAAACAGGTTTCCTGACTTTGGAGCACTCCCCTCCCTCTGCCTTTAGAGCAGCCATTTCTGGAAGGGTGAGTTCAGAGGCAAAGCTGAACAGAGCTTTCTTACACATCAATGTAACTAGAGCAGGGGTCAGTAAGATTTTCCTATAAAGTAACAGATAATATATAATTTTGTTTTTGAGAAGTATGTGGTCTCTAACAATTACTCAATTCTTCCACTGTATAACCGAAGTAAACCTAGGCAATAGGTAAATGAATGCATGTAACGGATTAAGTAGAATTTTATTTTACAAAATTGGGTGGCAGACTAAATTTGGCTGGTGGGTCATAGTGCACTAATCCCTGAGTTATAAGGTAAAAATGAATATTCATAGGTCTCTCAGGGAGGATCTGGTAAATGCCTCGAACCTTTTGGTTGGGACTCCGTTGGGTGAACCAGATATATACTGATCTCCCAGCAGCTCAGCTTAGATCCTTGCTTTAAATCAACTGATGCCCTGTTTTGATTAAGGTGATTTGGATTCCAAATGCCCCTAACACCTCCAGAAACAAATTTAAATCCAATCTGGAACATCATACAGAACCTCAAATTACATCTATAATATTTTCATGTATAGCACTCCAAACACAATTAAAAATAACCAGGCATATGAGGAAACAAAAGTTTATTTTTAAAAATGGAGAGAAATAATAGACAGTAGAAACAGACCAATTGGGCATACAGATAATGGGGTTTAAAATAGTTCTATTTCATATGCTGGAGAAATAAATTAAAATTAATAATGTTAGTAGGAAACTAAAAATTCAAGGGAAGAGTCAAATGGAAATTCCAGACCTAAAAGATAAAATACTTTATATAAAGAATGCAATTGATGGACTTCATGTATAATTAAATATAGGTAGAAAAAAGAAATATAAATTGGAAGATAAATCAGAATGAAGAAAATCAAAAGAATAGCAAAAATAAAACAAAATAACAACAACAAAACATAGGGAATAGAAAGGGAAGGTACATATAACTGGAGTCACAGATGGAGAGGAGAAAGTGAAACCAAAGCAATATTTAAATGAATAATAGAGAATTTCCCAAAGTGAATGAAAGATCCCACACAATCACCTCAGTTGATGGAGATTCAACAAAAGTCAACACTTTTTAATGATATAAACTTACTCAACAAATCAGGAATTGAAGGAACTACATTTTTCCTCCACTCACCCCTACTTCCTACAGGGGTAGTTTACCAGATTGAACTGGATATTTGGTTTTCAGGTCATATTTAAACAGTGAATGAAAATGCAAACAAATGGTACCACTCCTTCACAACTTTCATCTGATTTTGTCTCCAATATTTTTCTCGCTGATTAGCTGTTCTCCCTTACACATCTCTTCCTAGGACTTAGTCTTAAGGACACCCATTGTATGCTTAATCCAAGAGTGTTCAGAAAAGCCAGAAATTTCAACTTCCTGAATTGATGGGATATTAATATACTCCTTGACAATATCCATCTATTTTTTCTGCAAATCTGTTGCCAGGAGAACATGGCTTTCCAGATGGACAAAGTACTCCAGGTTTCTGAGCCTCTGCTTCTAGTATATACATGCATGTCACATCATCAGCAGGGTATTTAGGACTCTGAGGAACCCAGAAAGGTGTTCATGTAGATGATGCTGTTGGTACAAGCTAACATGCAACCTGAACACATCAGGAAGTATTACAGGTGGAAGTATGTCTCATCAGTCTACAGTGGATCTTTGTCTGTGAACATCTCCATTGTGGCCTCTTTACTTTTGAGGGCCATGACCTTGGCTTTGTTCCTTATACAATTCTGCAAGCAGAGATCAAGCTTGGCAGTTTTGTTCATTCTCTTTGTGTGCTTCTTATGAGGGGTTCAAGAAGCTTGATGTACTGAGATCAGTGTGACAGAAAAAATAAGCATCCATGTCTTTGGGTTGTAACGGTAATCACTGAACATCTCTAATTGAAATAACAAAGTCATTTTCTTTAATTAGCTCCCTCAGTCAGCCCAGAGTGGTGATTGCAACCTCAGGCTGGTGATCAGCATCTTCTACTGATTTTGCATGTATGTCCTACCAAGTAAAATAGCAGTTTTAATTCCTGTAAGCTTGGCCATTTCATCATTGAGTTGTTTAACCTACATGGCAATCTCTGAAATAGGAGTTAGAGCCAGTCTAGTCTGCCAAGGTTTGGATGCCCCTCTGAAACTCATATTTAAATTTACTTCCCAAATTTATACATTGATGATATTTGGACATAGGACCTTTGGAATATAATTGGAATTTGATGAGTTCATTAAGGGCAGGCCCTATGATGGAACTGGTGGTTCAACAAAAGAGGGAGAGACATGGTATGACTCATACTTGCTCTGTTGTGTTACACAATACCCTCTGTCATGTTGATGCAACAAGAAGGTCCTTACCTGCTGCTGAACAGGTGACAGAGCCATGCTCTTGGACATATCAGCCTCTAGACTGTAAACCAAGTAAACTTTTATATAAATTATCCAGTATCAGGCATTTGTCACACATATAAGGCACAATATAAGATACATCTAAGCAGAGGATGCTTTGGATATGCTTTACAGGTGGTGACTTCAATTCTGTTTTAACTTTACAGTCTACTCTTTATCAAGCTTTTCTTCCTTATTTTTAAAAATGTTCAAGGACAGGCTTCTTCTTGGTCTGGGAAGAAAGTCTTTCACAAGCAACATTAGTATCACAGAGCAGTACCTGGTTTGAGATGGTAGCCCTGTTCTTGGCTCTGGCTCTGTTGTGTTGTGCTCAGACCTGACCTCCAGCCTCTCAGGAAACACTTAGCTAGATTTATCTCCCTGGGCAATGTTCCAGACTCAGTCCACCTAACTTAGGAATCCAGTCTCAGCTCTAGCCTTGGTTCTGGGTTCTCTAGCTGGAACTTGTTACCTAAAGCTGGGGCAAGGTGCTTTATCTGGATCATTTGAGAATCCTGGCTTTTTATAGTTGTCTTAGTTCTAACTCCCTTCCTCACATGGATTGAGGCCTTGCCACTGGTTTTCCATTCAAATGCTAAAATCAAAGATGCTTCAACTTCACCCACATAATTTGTCCTCATCAATAATGAGCTTCCTAATATGAATGAAAAACATAGCAAAGTACCCAGATAGTGTTTTTTTGCTAAAAATATTTAATCTGAATCTAATCATGAGAAAACAGACAAATCCAGATTGTACCTTAGTTTATAAAACAGCAAATGTCAATATTACCAGAAATCAGAAATTCTTTGCAAACTCTTTAATGCTTTCCTTTTTCTTCTCCTTGTTGATAAATCAGAGGTCTCATAAGTCTTTTCTTGAGTAAAGTATATACCTGAATCATCAAAGATATATGTTAAAAAGTGGCTTTGGAGGGTCTAATTTTTTAAAAAACTATGCCCTACCCCCCAAAAAAGGCTCTAGCCCCTCAAATATCTGACATCTAGTTAATAGTTATTTGAGTCTCAGTAGGAGCAAGGGAAACTGAAACAAAGTAATCAAGACAGTTGTTAAAAAATCAGAGAAGGTAGACTCTTTAAGCATTGACAACTAATTGCTTAAGGGCTTGGTATGAAAGATAAGAGTAATGGGTCCCAAAATGCCTACCTTCTAATCCCTGGAACCTATGACTACATTAGACTACATGGCAAAGATGAATTATGGTTGCAGATAGAACTAACATTACTGCTAGTTTGGGTCTGAAATGTCCCCTAAAGGTTCTAAAGGTTTGGTCCCCTGCTTGGGGTTATTGTGAGGCAGTGGAACCTTTAAGAGGTGTGGCCTAGTGGGAGATCTTGTAGTCGCTGAGGGCATGCCCTTGAAGGGGATACTGGAACCCTGACCCATTCCTTTCTCCCTTTTTCACTTCCCTGCCATGAGGTGAATGACTTGCTTCATTTCACGCTTCTTCCATGCCGTGCTGCCTTGCCACAGGCCCAAAGCAATGGGGGCCAATGGACTGAAATCCCCAAAACTGTGAGTCAAAACATACTTTTTTAAGTCTATCATCTGAGGTATTTGTTATAGTAATGAAACACTGATTAACATAGTTATTAATCAGCTGATCTTGTAATATGGAGATTTTCTGGGTTATCTGGGTGGCTCTAATGTAAACACAAGGTTCTTAAAATGGAAAGAGGAGACAGAAGAGAACCAAAGAAATGGTAGTGAGAGACTTTGCCCAATGTCACTGGCTTTAAAGACAGAAGAATTGAGCCCCAAGCCAAGGAATGTGACTGCCTCTAGAAGCTGGAAAAGGCAGAGAAACTGCACCTTCACTGACTTCTCTGAATGAATGTAAAAAGACCATGCAAAATGAAGACATTTGTGGTAATTTGTTACAGAAGCATTAGGAGATAAATACAGATGGGATGTGACTGAGAAGAAATCACTGGAAAGGATTCTTGGAATGAAGATGCAAGACATAGTGAAGCCCAGTGAAGCAGTGGGTTTGAGAAGGAGAGCCAAGAGGTAGTCTGCTGGGATATAGAGAAGGCTTATTAGAGCTCTACCTCTTATAAGCTGTTCTGTCTTAGTGAAGATCACTGTGCCTCAGTCTCTTTGAGGTGGGGATAATAGCACCTACTTACTAGGATATTATATTCAGGGACAAGTGTTGTATGCAAGGTCCTTCACTTGGCATGTGCTCAAGTACTGGTTAATAGTGATAATGATGATACACAGAAGACATACTTCCAGTATTGTTTTAATCACCTCAGGTCGTTCAACAACTTTTTAAAAAAATTTTTTTATTTTTGAACAACCATACAAGTTTTTAACAAAATAATATAAAATGTGTATATATTCTGGATATTGCAATTACCCCCAGGGGTGCCCCCCAATTACCCTCCCTTATCCCGCCCTTCCCCTTACCACTATAACTCTAAAAAAAGTATTAGGTTGTAAAACATCTTATCTGGATTTAACACATGCTAATAGACCAACTTTCTCATTGTCCAGGGTCTAGTCCCCACCTCCACAGATGAGTGGAGACAATCGACCTTTAGATCTCTGGGTTAAGTTGATTTTACTCAGCATGATCTCTTCCATAGCCATCCATTTACCTTCAAAGGCTGCCAATATCATTGTTTCTAATTGCTGTGTAATATTCCATGGTATAAATGTACCACAGTTTTTGGATCCATTCTTCCAGTGAGGGACATCTGGGTTGTTTCCATAGCCTAGCAATAGTAAATTGTGCTGCTATGAACATCGATATTGCTGTGTCACTATAATGTGCTGATTCTAAGTCCCCTGGAAAGATACCCAGGAGTGG
>PVKS010026939.1:0-28048 GCA_004027875.1 Aplodontia rufa | reverse complement strand
TCTTCATCTTTGCCATTCTGACTGGCGTAAGGTGATATCTTAATGTGGTTTTCATTTGCATTTCTCTGATTACTAGAGATTTAGAGCACTTTCTCATGTATTCATTGGCTTGATCAATGTCCTCTGGTGAGAAGTTTCTATTTAGCTCTTTGGCCCATTTATCAATTGGGCTGTTGGTGTTTTTGTAGTTGACATTTTTTAGGATTTTGTAGATTCTGGATATGAGGCCCTTGTCAGAGGAATCATAGCCCATGATTCTCTCCATTTCCATAGGAAACCTCTTGACTCTTTTGATTGTTTCCTTGGCAGTGCAAAAGCTTTTTAGCTTTATGGCATCCCATTCACTGATTTTTGACTTTACTTCCTTCACTTTTGGAGACCTGTTGAGAAAGTCTTTGCCTACTCCCAAATGTTGAAGTGTTGGACCAATTTTGTCTTCTATCAGTTGCAACGTAGCTGGTTGCAACCAAGCTCCTTGATCCATTTTGATTTGATTCTTGTGCAAGGAGAAAGATATGGGTCTAATTTCAACTTTCTGCAGGTGGAAGACCAGTTTGTCCAGCACCATTTGTTGAAGAAGCTGTCACTTCTCCATGTAATATTTTGTCCCCCTTTGTCAAAAATCAAATGTTTAAAGATTTGAGGATTTGTTTCAGGGTCTTCTATTATATTCCATTGGTCTTCTTCCCTGTCTTGATACCTGTACCATGCTGTCTTTGTTACTATGGCTCTATAGTATAGTTTTGGATCTGGAATGGCAAAACCGCCTGTTTCATCTTTCTTGCTTAGTAGTGCTTTCTGCCCTAGCTTCTTAAGTGGACTTTTGGAACCTAATATTGGTCAACCACCTTTCCAGACACTGTCCTCTTCCTGTCTCCATCCTTCAAGCTCCTTTCAATTATTTAAAAAAAAAAAAAAAAGAACTTGTTAAATTATCTAAGTCCTCTGATGAAATTTCTTCACATTCACTAGGACAGAGTATGAATTCCTGAACTAGATCTACAAAGTTTTGGGAGATTCACTGCACTGCACTTCTTTTCATGCTTTGGAAGCTCTTTGCACCATCTTAACCTTCAAATTTTTCTTTCCTCTTCTTGTATCACACTCCCTCCATCCTTCACTCTCATCCCATTTATCTGGTGGACTCCCGCATGTTCTTGAGTTCTCAATTTAGATTTTTTTTTTAAGCAGCCACTGGTGTGTCTTGCCTTAACATCCTTGTTCATGGATAGGAATCCTGTTTATCACATGACCTTATAGAGTTTTTGAACAATGAATGAATGAATTCATTTATAAAGTTTGTCAGAGTCAAAGAACACATCAACAGCTTGTTTTTAAGAGTTAGGTCTACTGATCTGGAGGTGAGGGAGGGGGAAAGAGTTAGAGAGGGACATTGGCTAAAAATATTATTATATTGTGTGCATGAGTAACAACATTATGTACAACTCTAATGGACCAATAAAAATGCGAAAAAATAGTATTATTTTGAAGAACAATTTCTTTAAAATAGAAGACGCACTGAAATATTATATGCTCTTGTTAGCAGTCTCAGGTGAATTGTCAGAAGTTGGAGCTTTTTGCACGTTTCCCCTTAGTTGCAAACTAGCAAGAAAATGAAGCTATTTACAACAATATATACTAATCTTAGAATAGGTAGTTTAAGGATACAAAAATCCACAAAATAATACAGTAAAAGAAACAGATTTGAATTTAGGAAACAAGGGTTTCAAGCCTTCTGACTCACTCAGCATGACATTTGCAATCTCTGTAGCTTTTATTCTCAGTCAAATAATTTTGAGATGTTAATTTTCCTTTTGTCTTCTATATTTCCCAAGTAAGCACAGAGTCCCTTAAACATTGTGCCTCAGGGACTTTGACCACTGAAAGGCAAGACTCTTCCAGAGGTCTTTTTAATATTGGAGTTTCAGTATAGGAAAAAAAGCAAACTGGATTAAGGAGTAAAAGAGAGAAGGGAGTGTCCTTGAAAATGGCTGGAGGGAAAAGGAACAGACTGCACAGAGACACAGAAGATGTCAGAGCTTAGCATATCCATTGTGCATTAGAGAAACAGGGAAGGTGCCTAGGGTGCAGAAGCTAGGGGGGGCTCCCTAGCTGGGCAGGGGTCCCTCCCCTTGCCAGATAGCACTGTGATTTAGCATAGTAGAGCATCATTTGAGCCCAAAAAACTTGGGAGACTTAAAAGATCGTATTGCATGGAACTAAGAGTGCAATCACCAGGAGAATAGACAATAGGACAGAGGGGCTTTCTAGAATATATCAATCTTCATGAAAAATTTTACCATGGTCCTAAGCCAGACATGACTCTGGGTGAGATAGGACAATGGATACTTTAACTTGATGATAACTGAAATAAATTGAGCCATCCAAGTACAAATATATACACAAAATATTTACTGGGGCAAGGAAGCCTTGCTTGCAGAGAGAGAGAAACAAGTGGGCCTAGGGAAAATTGGAGGCTCACCTGTCTCAACAACTATTCAGAAGGAAAAAAGAAATAACAAACAAACAACAACAACAAAACAATTCCTATGGTCACACTGATGCTGGCAGGGGATCGCATCCAGGAATCTACTTATCTTGTGGAAATCCCACCAGTTTCCTTAAGTGATGCCAGACCCTGGGAACTTTTGACCCAATAATAATGGAATGGAAAGTGAGTGAGGTGAGGGAACACACAGGCAAGCAAGGCTTTTACTGGGGCTTCCCTTTAGGAAACTGCAAGATGCCAGGCCCTGATTGGAACAAGGGAGCTGGTTTTATTGGCTCTTTGCAGGCGTGCTTTATACAACTCTAGCATTTTGTCCCATGCTACAGATAAGTTGCTGCAGCTTTTCACAAGAGTACGTACAAGACACCATGACCTAAAAGATGTGAAGGTGGAAGGTAGCACTTACCAATTCTCCTGGGTTTTGCTATCGGGCCATGAGCCAAGGCTCAGAATATACCATTTTGGAAAGATGAGTGAGATTGAATGTGTCAACCCTGTCTTTCTGGGTACTGACATGAGCTCCCAGGTCATACAGACAAGGGGGCCAGAAGTACACATAGCAAGCAGCTGGGGTATAGTCTGGTTGATCATTATTGTTAGAGGGGAAGGAATAGCATCTGATTGGCATGAGAGGATAAATGAGGCAGAGGAGTTTGGGGTGTTATGCTGCTTTTGTTGGAAATTAAAATGAGTGAAAGCATTGAATTTGGTTAGGATGTCCCTAACCAGGACAGGAGTTAGGCATTGGGGTATGACCAGGAAGGAGTGAGAGAATGGAGTATCAAATAGGTTACAGAGTAAAGTACCTGTTGGTTTATGCCTGCTGAGTTTTCCATCAATGCCAACAATAGAGGTGGAACAGAGGGGACCAGAAAATTCTGGTAGCACTAAAAGACATATTCCTCTGTCCAACAGGAGTGAGATATGCTTACCAGATACTGACAGGGTTGCCCTGGGCTCAGATGGAGTGATGGCTGTGGGGGCAGTCAGTCCAAGGTGGAGTTAACCTTTTATTGATGTTGTTTGTCTCTTGCCAGGCTAAGGATGTTTGCCAGTCTGGGGCTTGTATCCCGGGGCCTATGGAAATTGGACATGATCTAATTGAAGGGAAGGTCTCCTTGAACGCATTCTGATTTCCGGTGTCCCCTTTTGTGGCAGAGGGCATGGCCTAGTTGGAGGCTTACTATTAGGGCAGGTGTTTGCTCAGTGACCCTGCTGGTCACACTTGAAGCAGGCACCTGGAGGCATGGAATCTGATACAGAGGACCTTTGTTTGTGAGGTATGGGGGTAGGGGCTATTTAGCCTGAATCCTTTTAGTTTTTGTGTTTTTAATTCCTCCTCCTATTGTTGTAAGGAAAAAGGCAAAATGAAGGAAAGAAAGAGAGAGGAGAGTGGAGGCTCAACAGTTGAAGGAAAGAAAGAGAGAGGAGAGTGGAGGCTCAACAGTAACACAGGTTTATTTGGTGTAATTTCCACATAGGAAGAAGATTCCCTCATTATAGTCAAGGCAGCCATAGAGGTGGGAGGAGATAACCTGATTTAGTTGGAGACTACTGTGGTCTTGTGCCCAACCCTGGTAAAAAGTAAAATTCCAGTCTTAGGGCAAGGGTTTTTGAAGGCATTTCTGTAGATAAAGCATGAAGGGGCATTGTCTGAAATGTGGGAAAAGGGAGAGAACATGGCATCTAAAAGGTTGAGGCATGAGTTTGAAGGAAGGTTGTCTCAACTCTTAACCGAGGGGAGAGGTAGGAGGGTGACTGGGTTAAAAGGTTTGCAGTGTTGGAATGATATCAGGGATTGTCTACAAAGAGAGCATGTGATTGCTGGAGTCTGGATGGGAGTAGGGACAGAAAGGAGTGATGACTGTTTTTTCCTTCAGGTTGTGAGAAGAAAGGATAATAATCTATTGGTATAGAGTTGATCTGTGGGCCTCTGAGCCTAAAATGGCTACAGCTCCACACACCTTTAGGCAAGGGAGCCAGCCTTGAACTACTGTGTCTACTTGTCTTGAGAGATATGCCATGGCCCTGGGGGAGTTTCCAAAGATTTGTTAAGGTAGTCTCAGAGCTATGTTTTGGGTTGCTGTGACAGACAAAAGAATGGCCACTGTGGGGTGCAGCCCAGAGCAGGGGCTTGCAAAGGGGCCTGTTTTAACTTTTGGAAGGGAATATTGATGGGAAGAAAAGGGTCAAGGGGTTCTGAAAGGTCACCGTGGGAAGCAGAGTAAAGGGGCTTAACAAGGAGGCCATATTTAGGAACACAGAGGCGGAAGTAACCTGCCAGTCCAGAAAGGAGAGGTGATCATGTTTAATATTCGGAACTGGGAGCTCATGAATGAGTTGTTTATGCACAGTGGGAGTACTCAGAACTGAGGAGTGAGACTGAGTCCTAAAAAGGTAACTGGGGTTTCAGCAACCTGGGGAGATGCAGTAGGCTAAGTTATTTAGAAAATTTAAAAGGAGGGTGGTGTGTCTGACAGACACTTCATGGGAAGGGCTAAGTGAAACAAGTTATCCACATATTGTAGAAGGAGGCTAGGGGAGAGATTAAGATTAGTTAGGTTGTGAGATAAGGCATGGCTAAACAAGTGGGACCTGTCCCTAAAGCCCTGAGAAAGGACCATCTGGTCAGGTGAGTATAGAAAGGGGTGTTGGGGTCTGTCCATGTGAAAGCGGAGGGATCTAATGGGATGGAGAAGAAGGCATCTTTGAGGTCAAGAACTGACAAGTGAGTTGCAGTAGAGGAATATAAGAGAGCTGGGTGTAGGGGTTAGAGACTATGGGATGAATGGAAACAACAGCTGATTAATAGGGGTGGACATCTTGGACTAGGTGGAAAGTATCATCAGGTTTTTTTGACAGCTAAGATTGGGGTGTTATGAGGGGAGTCAGTGGGTCAAAGAACATTAGCGTTGAAAAGGCAAAGAATGGTGAGTTTTAGGCCATGCAGACCTTGGGGATATTGGTATTTTCAAAAGGAGAAGGCAGGGTTTTGTAAGGAAATTTTGACAGGAATATGGTGAGTGGCCCCGGTGGACCTGGAGGTGTCCCATACAGTGGTTGGCATTTCAGGAAGGAGCCTTGATGCACCAATAAGAAAAATTGCTCTTGCTAAGGGGACAGTTTCTGCCCATTAAAACATGCTTATTGAACAGAACTGTTGCTCCTGGAATCCTAGGAGACTTGTGGAAAAAAAGATAAATGCAAAATGGAGGCAGATTTGCCAAGCTTTTTATCCTGTTTTTAAGTTCCATTGGACATTTGCAAGCCCAAGGGTATAGAGTTTTGTTTGGTTTTATTTTTAAAGAGAGGAGAGAGGACAGAGAGAGAGAGAGAGGGAATAAATTTTATTGAGTTTTTCACATGGCTTTCATTGCTCTGACACTTAGTTGTGTATGTGGGTGCTGGTGTTTGAACCCATGTACTTGCACATGCCAGATAAGAGCTGTAACCACCAAGCCTCCACTCCAGCCCCTAGAGTTAATGTTTTTAACAAAAACAGTCTCTAAGTCCTTATTATAACAACCAGACTTTTGCTAGATTCTTGTTTATGTGTGTGAGAAGAGGAAACATTAACTGTAACTGATATTCCTGTCAGCCTGGTAGGATAAGGATTACATGTCATTTCAAATTATTTGTTAAGAATATATCTTTCATGCATTCAGGGTCGGTACAAGTATGCAAATTGTGTGTACATTTTTCAACTTTATCAGTCATAAATTCAGAAGATGAAAAACTTCTCTATAGTTCCCCATGAACTTGAGGATAGTACTAGTACGTAGGAGATAATTTTGCAATGAGAAATCTCTTCAACAAATGTAAGGTAATATCACTAAAAGCTCTTCTTTCTGCCTTAATTATTGTGGAAATAGTTAAGCAGTTATAAAAGATTAATTTCATTTATAAGAATTCTTAGACTATTTTCTCTATTTTTACCACATAATGATTAAAAATAAAGCAAAGTACTTAGAATTTTTCTTGCTAATGAAGAATATCAGAGGATAGGTGAATAATGGTTTTAGAGTAAATTTAACATTTCATATTCTACCTTCAATCATATTTTTTTAAAGATTGATTTAGACTGTGAAGGAGCCAAAAAAAAAAAAAAAAACGGATTGGTGAGAAGTAAAACTGTATTTTAGTTTGGATATTAATTTACTTGAATTATCCACTAATCTAAAAATCAATTTTCTCACTTTCTAATCACTGTATATCATAAAATTGAAATGCAGACATTCTCTAGGAGGTGATGAATAATGGGAAATACTGTAATAAAATGTGTAATGGGTGAAAAGCTAACATTATTTCCATGACAATTAATTTGGAAGCTGCAAACCAAATTATTTACATGCAATTCTTTGCCACTATTTGAAATGTAGTTCATTAGAAATATGGCATTATATGTAGTATGTTCGGTTTTTAATGTTCATTATTAATTAGCATCAAATTAACCTGCCATATTTTCATGAGTGTATTTGCACATAGCAAAAATAATGCAAGAGATATTAAAATCAATATATTGTTTTGTGCTAGTCTCTTTGTGTGAAAATTGCTAATGCTACATTTTGTTGTTTAGAAAAGAGAGATAATAATGAACAATGTACATTTCCAACATAGACTATAAAGGCATTTATGGTCTTAAAAGGTTGCCATATCAAAGGCATTGAAACACCTACTCTTTTCCAATGCCATGTACAACGTATTTTTTATGAAACCAGCATAATTTTCATAAAACACATTTTAGTACATGTAATTTTTGTTCCTTAGTGATTCAGCACAGGCAAAAATTAATTAAAACCCAAAGTAAAGTTTTTATATTCCTACTATATAGTTCTTATTTGTTATGACATCCTTATTATTCTTCTGCAACACACTTTCTCACCAGGTGATTACTAACTCAGAAAATTGTTCTGGCTTACCAATGTTTGTACAAGGAATTAAGGGTAAGTAGAATTCCCATTAGTATTCTGAACTTTAGGGAGTGTTGATTAGTGAGATGCTTTGGGTCCTGTGCATATTTTACGAGCTACTTTCTCACTGAAACTCCTCGCATCAAACTAGATTCCAAGTCTTCATGGTACCGGTAAGAAATGTTAGTACAAAGAGAAACAAAACTTGATCTGTCAAAGATGTTAGGAAGATGAAATTAAGAACTAAGTGGTGCATTATGTCTTTCCCCAGCTTAATAAATGGACAAATCACATCATGAACCATATGAGCCCTCTTTTCTACACCCAGTAATTAGGAGATAGCTTTATTTCTCCTATTTTACAACTCTTAGTTCTAAAATAACCCTTCATTAATTTGATTATGCCTCCAAAGCCTATTTTGAATCTCTTTGTTTCTTTCCAGCTCCATTGTCATCACCCTAATCTTCTTGGTTATGGACTGTTGACATAACCCTACAAAGCATTCTTTTCCTTTTATTTTGTCCCATTTTTGATCCATTCTCTTCACACAATAAAAACATGGGAACCTAAGATATTATTTTTATAATTTCATATTTCTGTTTAAGTCCTCATTGTCTTCCCATTGCACCTAAAATAAAAAAATAGACTCTGCAAGTTGTTTTTTCCTTCCTTCCTTCCTTCCTTCCTTCCTTCCTTCCTTCCTTCCTTCCTTCCTTCCTTCCTTCCTTCCTTTCTTTCTTTCTTTTTCCTTTTCTTTTTAAACAGAGCTTGCAAATCTCTGCTTAGCCTAGCCTGGCTTCTCATATCTCCTGCTATTTTTCTTATATTGCCCTCCTCTGATCTCAGGGTGTTTTATCCATACTGGTCTCCATTCGGTGCCTGAAAAACTGCTTATCACAATATTTAACTTGTTGCTAGCTTTCTGGAGTGATAGCAGCTATTTATTTGCCATTAATAATGTATGATAGTCTGGGTAGCATGGAAGAGTTGTTGCAGTTGTCAGTTTTCTTGATCATTTTGGTAGTGGATAGTTGTATCTTGTGGCTTTATTTTGCATTGTGCTGCTGACATTTGAAGCACACCAGTGTTCTACATGTATATTTAATGTCAGTATCCCTTTAATGAAGCCCTACTCAAATCTCCAAGTCATTTTCTCCTGGATGATCTATTTTTCATGTGCAATGCATGTTATATATTTTGAACAAATTAAATTATATATATGGACTTATATGTATTCATAAACTTACGCTATATATATTATGCATAAGCTATTTATCATTTATCATATATTTTCACTTAAATGTATTTTGAGGCACAAAAGTTTTATTTTAATACAATTAATGAATATTTCCTTTGTAGTTATTGTTTATTGTTTCAGATTTTAAAATCCAGTTGTTTGATAATTTTAGTTAAAGTAAAAAATGGTATTTTGTTAGTCCATTAAAGCCACAATAATGCTATATAAAAATACAAAATACATTTATTTTAATATGATTTATTTCTTCTCAGCTTTCTTCATGTTGGCTATGGATTAGTTAGTTTAGGCTGGGCTCAGGTAGTTCTGATTGCAAGCCAAGCCTAGATCTAATTGTGCACTTGTCTTGCAAGCGTGAGGACCTGGGTTTGAACTGCAGCACCACATACACAACTAAGTGTTGGAGAAACGAAAGCCAGATGGAAAAATAAATAAAACTGATTCCTTCTTCCTTCTCTTCTCTTCAGAAAATAAATAGAATAAGGGAATAAAAACATACAATCTAACACTGGTAGAAGGAACTTCAAAGTTACTTGACAAAGACAATGGATAATAGTTGGAATAAGAAATTTGGAACATTAGTTAAATCTTCCAAAATCATTCCCCTATAATTTCCTCCACATGTATTATTGTTTTGCTTCTGTATTTAGGCAGAATGAGGGTCCCCATAAAGATATAAATGTCCCAATACCAAATAACTATGAAATTTTAACTTTACATTTGGCAGTCACCTTTATTTTACCGTGACAGCATACTGAGAAAAAATTAACTTAAATGAGGAAAGGTTTATTCTGGTTTATAATTTCAGTTCATAATCAGTTGGCTTCTTAACTTTTGGACCTGTGGTAAGATAGAACATTGTGGTGGGTACTAACTTCATGGTGATCAGGAAGCAGAGAAAAAAAGGAAGAAGGAAAAAGGAAGAATGACAAGAAGAAGAAGGGGAAGGAGAGAAAGGAGAAGAAGGAGAAGAAGAGAAGGAGGAGAAGGGGGAGGAGGTGTAGGACAAACAACAGGAAGCTGGGTTCCCAATATTCTTCAAGAGCATGCCCCATTGACCTAACTTCCTTCCACTATACCTGATCTCCTAAGAGTTCCACCACCTACTAATAGAGCCTCAGACTGATGACCAGCCAGTCATGATCCTTTGGGGAACATTTAAATTCCAAACCTTAATGCATGGCACCAAGGAATCACCTGTTGTGATTAAATTAAGGACCTTGAGATGGGGAGATTATCCTGGATTATTCATGGGAGACCAACAAAATCACAGGATCTGTTACAAAGAAAAAAGAGTGCCAAAAATTCAGAGAAGGAGATGTAACAACAGAAATGAATATTAGAATAATGTGGACCCACAGAAATGATATGAAGGTAGCCTCTAAAATCTGGAAAAAGCAAGGAAATACAGTTTCTCTTAAAACATTCAACAGGAGCACATCCTTGTTGTCACTATGGACTTTTAACTTCCAGAACTATAAGGTAATAAATTTACATTGTTTAAAGCCACTAAGCTGATGGGGGTACTTTATTACACCAGCAAAATAAATTAATGCAGAAATATGATTTATAGTGACACAGCAAAATCCATGTTCATAGCAGCTAAATTTACAATAGCTAAATTATGGAACCAACCCAGATGCCCCTTACTGGATGAATGGATCCAAAAACTCTGGTAAATATATGCAATGGAGTTTTATTCAGCTAATAGAAAAAAATGATATTGCATCCATTGAAGGTAAATGGATGGCAATGGAAGAAATCATGCTCAGTGAAGTTAGCCAAACCCAGAGAGTCGAGTGCCAAATGTTTTCCCTTATTTATGGTGGCTGGAGTTAAACCCAGGCCTGGGGGAAAGGTAAATAAACTCATGCATTAGAACCGTAGAACAAGAATGCAATTTGTTAATATTTATGAGACACAGTTGCAAGAAACTGCATAAGATATTTGAACAAGCTATACTGCATGACTGCCTGCCTTTACAAAAATGTAAATGCTTAATCCTATTTTCAAATATAGCAAAAAATAACAAGGGATGATAGGAAGGGAGAAGGGGAATGATTGGAACCAATATAAAGCCAGGTATATTCCAAGCATTTATGTCACTGTATATGCTATAGTCACATATATAAAAAAATGTTCTCATAGGTATAAGAATTATTATTATAATTGGGTTTTTCTGCATTTTTTCTTTTTATAAATATAGGACCCAGAAGAGAGGCAAGGAATCAGAGAATGGGAGGAGAGAGGAAGAGGAGTGCAGCAGGATGGGGATATTGACCAAATTATTTTGCTGTATTGTGTGCATCTGGGAATATGTGACAACAGATCCCATCACTATGTACAACTACAATGCACTAAAAAAAAATTTAGAAAAGGAAATATGATTTACATGCAATTTATTTCAATAACATGATAGGTTTTTGTTTTGTTTTTGGTATGTAGGTATTGGCATACTTGTTTGCATGTAAAAGTATTGCAATGAAGTTCTTTTTTTGTATATTGAGCTTAAATCATGCACTCTTGTTTCATAGAGTGAGTTAATGGTTAATCTCAGCTGGTATAGACAAGCCATGTTCATCTTCAGAGATGCCTAGAGCATAAAAATGACCCTTGGCTAAATTTATGGAATGGATTTAGTAAAGACAACTGATGTTTTATATCCATGAGTCTGTGAATTAAGCTGGGGAGGAAGGCTTACATTGTAACTAATAATTACACTTATGATTTGAAACTAGTTTTGGTGGCACCTTGGTGGAGTTTCTAAAGTTTAGATTATTCATATAGTGGGATGTATTTATCTGACAAACTTGCTGGAAGAGATGCAAGATTAGCTTTGTATTTCCTGGAACTGAGTTGCTTTGCATGCATGCCAGTATTGGTTCAGATCTGGGAACTAAAGTTTATTCTTTATGACTCAGTGCAGCAGGGACACAGAAACCTATACCTGAGATCTCCAGACCTTTGTTGTGATTATACACTAAGTCTTATATTTTAAGTATTCAACTGCTTATTGTGTAATTACCATATTTGTTGAACTCACTTATTCTAACAATTTATATCTTGATACTTTGTACACAATTATATAACCAAATTATAATGGATCTATTTTTCCTTTTTGAATATTACATAATTTATTTTTCTTGCCTTATTACACTTTGATCTCTAGTTCAATGTTGATAGGAAGTTGAGGCAACAGGCATCAATCTTTCATATAATCTCAGAAGACAACACCCTACTATTTTTTTATTAGATGGATGTAGAGATACAATTGAGGGGGAAACATTACCAAACATTCAAGAACCAATGTATATATGCTTAGTTATGCAGGGCTAATGCCATATCCTCCAGTCTCCTAAATATTTTTCCTAAGCCCTCCCCCCACCCTGTCCCCCACCAGGTATATGCCACCAGGTATCCTAGGCAATCATCCACCTGTTGCATTAAGAATCATAAAATTTGAGGTTATTATTAGCTTAGCCATCTAACATACTGCTTCTTGATGCATTCTAGCTTCCACAGATAAGAGAAACCATTCGGCCCTTGAGTCTCTGAGATTGGGATACTTCACTTTGTATAATTCTTTCCATCTCAATCCATTTGATATCAAAAGCCATAATATTGTCCTCGCTAATGGCCAAGTAGTATTCCATTGTATATAAGTACCAAAGTTTTTATATCCACTCATCTAGTGAGGGGCATCTGGGTTGGTTCCATAATCTAGCTATAGTAAATTGAGCTGCTATAAACATTGAGGAAGCCATATAATACGCTGATTCTAACTCTTTGGGGAAAATACCCAGGAGTGGGATAGCTGGGTCATAAGGTGGTTCCATCCTTAATTTTTTGAGGATTCTCCACAATGCTTTCCATAGTGGCTGAAACAGTTTGTAGTCCTACCAGCAGTGTGACAGTGTTCCTCTTTTCCCACAGCCCCTCCAGCAGTTGTTGTTGTTAGAATTTTTCATTTTTGCCACTCCAACAGGAGTGAGGTGGTATCTCATTGAAGTTTTGATTTGCATTTCCCTTATAGCTAATGATGTAGAGCAATTTCTCATATATTTTTGGACTTTCTGGGCATCCTCTGGTGAGAAGTTTCTTTTAAGATCTGTAGCCCATTTATTGATTGGATTATTTGTGATTTTGAAACCCTACTATTCAATAATTAAATATGGTTACTCTTTTGTGAAAATCTTTGGTCAGAGTAAGTTTCCTTATGTTTTTACATTGTTCTTTTATAAATCATAAATGGATCTATTATGGATTCAAATTCATTTTGTATATGTATAGAGATGATCAGAAAATTTTCTACTGTAATCTGTTAATGTGGTATGTTAGATTATTAAAATAACTATATTCCTTAAATAAAGCAATATTAGTTAACATTATAGTTTTTATATTTTTGAGCTCTACTTGGCTTTTCATCTTTCTGTTAGAATACTACATCTACATTTGTAGTGAGATTGACTTGTAAGTTGATCTAAAATTGTGAAGAAAAAAGAGCTATTTCTACAAAAAAATGTCTAATTTTAAATCCTCGGTTAGTTCTATGAGTTTATTATCTCAAAAACAATAGCACTGTAGTTCATCATTGCCTTGTATAGATTTCTTAAGCCTTAAAAAATGATATCTTTGATATGCTTTATAGGTTTTATGTTTGCTATTTGTTGGAGATTGAACCTGAAATCTGTAGGCCTTTATGACTGAAGCTAAAATTCCTTCCTTTCATATAAAATGCTAATAGTTTCTCACCATTGTATTTACTAAGTGCTGTAAGGTATTTTTTCACATATATCTATATTTTTCATATATATTTTTTCATATATATATTTATATATATATTTAACAGCTGGAGACTAATCTAGGCTTGGTTACAAATTTTAACAATTTTCAGATGTTTAAAATTCTTAAGAGTTTTTACTCCTTATTTCAAACAATATTTTCATTAATGCCCAATTGAAAAGGCAAGATAATTTGGCACTATGTTAAATGAGAAATTCAAATACCAATCTTGTTTTGATCCTGATTTTAATGGGAGTACATCCAAAGTTTTATTTTGTTTGCTTGTTTTTTGACGTGCTGTGATGAAACTCAGGGCCTTGCACAGGGTAGGCAAATGGTCTGACTTTGAACTATATTTGCAGCTAAATTCTTACTATTAATTGGTATGATAGTCTTTGGATTGGGATTGATATTTTATAATGATACAAATGTATCTTAAAAACTTTGAATAATAAATTTTAAAAAGATTAAAATAGGTGAGAAATGTGTTTTTCTCTGTATTATTTTATTTCTATTTCATGCTTTCTTAGTATCAACGAAGATTATAAACAGATTATGTGGTTGTATGCATATCAGTCCTCACAACTAAATAAAATTGTGTATTGACACAAATAAATATAAAGGAGATTTAATCTGTTTTATTTAAACATTTGGAATTTGTTTCAAGGACTATATACTCTGAAATTCAAGGACTACTAAATATTTTGAATATTTGTTTTTAATTTAAAATCACCATAAAAAGTTGTTTTTAGCTTTTATTCTGTAAATGGAATATAATGAAAAGAAAAACCTTGGATAAGATATTACTAAAATGACTGAAACCAAAGTTTGCACTTAAAAATATTCCTTAATATATTAATTTTAGAAGTTATTTGATTTAATAAAGTTAGTATTTCAGAGGAATAAAATGAATATAGTCAATTTAAGTGATAAAATAATGTTCTTTAGGAATAAATCTCAAATTCTTATCTATTCAGTGAAGCAAAGATCCCTGTAAATAAATAATGTGTTTAGTCCTTGATAATTTTATTTAACATCTGGAGAAAAAATTAATCCTCATAGTAACCATTTCTTTAAAGGTTTAATACTTATCATAAAATAGTTCAATCAAGTGATTCAAAGTATTGCCTTGTGAAGTCAGGTAAACTGTGTTGAATAGGAATTTTTAAAAGACTATTTGTTGTATTGTATGCATGTATGAATATGTAAAAGCAAATCTCATCATTATGCACAACTTTAATGCATCAATAAAAAACAATAATTAAATAAATTTAAAAAGAAAAAAATTCTATATATGTCAACAAATAAAATAACCTTTCACAACCTTGATTCCCGGGTGGTTCACGACCCTGGATGTGACTCCTCCAGTATCAAAGAATCCATAAGTAAAAAAAATATATATATATTTTTCTCTTCCAATCAGTACTGAACCATAATAAAATGAGATAAGATTCGATTCATATGTACATTAGAAAAAAGAAATGTACTTATATTTACAGTGATTTGGAAATAGCTTTGAACCATCCTTGAAATATTCCTTCCCAGAGGGTGGGGAGGATTCCACCGTTAGTCAGGGCTTTGCTCCCTGAGAGGATGCCTTGTTCTTAGTTCTCCACAGCTCTGGCTCCAGAGTTGCATATTCTTCTATATTGAACTTTCTTCTTCCTCTTAAATGGAACACGATTGGGCACATTTTTGCTCTCTGAAGGAGCCATTTCAGGTCCAATTATTGTTTCAGGACGTACTGAACAGTGAGAGTCTTTTGGAACAGTCCTATTGAAGCTGCCTGATGGGTTAACTCGGTCTTTGCCAGCTATCCTTTGCCAAGCCTTTGTTTTTGTTTTCATTTCCTTTGCATAGCCTTTTAAATTCTAAAGAAAAGCTGCACTTAAATGATTAAAGTACCAATTGCTAGATTCAGCTCTTCTAGAAAAAGAATCTGTGGCTGAAAACATACACTTTAAATTTCCTACATAAACTCCACTTGATGGCTAAGATGGTTCTTAGGACAACCGTCCAGCCATTTTCTGATCTGCTAGCTCAGTCAAAATAGGTTCTTTTTTTCTCCCTCCAGTTTGCCCCTCAATTGGCTTCTCTGATGTGGTGAGCAGATTGGGCCTGTGTGTGGTAACATTATGAGTTCTTACGAAAAGCAAGACCCTCAAAAATTAAGGCTTCTCACCTATCTGCTTCTTTTCATTTCCAAGCACATGTTTTCTCCACGTGACTATCAGCTCAATTGTTAATTTGCTTTTCTACCTTGAATACTCTAAACTCAGCAGTGCCTATTTTGAGGTTATCAGAAATTCAAAAGAGTATGGGTGGAGTCTAAGGCTTAAATTTGATCTTTTCTGCAGGGATGAGTCATTTTGCTTAATTGAGAGTATTTTCTGGACCTTTGTCCTTCCGGGTCTTTTCCATCTTCTTTCTTACTTTTCAATCTTCTCACTTACTTTCCACAGTCCACTTTCCACACTTCAGAATGGCACACATTTTGAACTTTGTCTTGTCTTGTCTTTTTGCAAACCAACCAATTTCCCTCTAAGTTCATCTCACACAAAATGTAGCCAATTGAAATCAACACATAAAAACTCAATTCTTACAAGATGTATTTCTTCCAAGTTAATCAGACACTAACAAATGTTTTGCTAGTTCATAACAAATATTGTCCTCCTGACTGCTTTTCATATAAGATTGCTCAACACCTATCCCTATTAAGCTAATGTCCTTTTCTTTTTAGATTTTATTATGTGTGATAATCATACTCTAATATTTATTCAGAATTCTATAGGAAAACAGAGATCACTCGAAGAGGTTTAGGCCAGAATGGATTTAATATAGAGTACCAATTATTTCTAAAGTCTCTGGAAAGAAAGAGACTTCATGAAAACACCACTGATGATCTCTGTCTCCTGCAACACCAAAGTCATTAGAAGGCAGGAGAATGCTCAAATGGGGTTCTAAAAATCCTATATCTGCCCTCGCTGAGGCTCTTGCTCTTGCCTGTGGCTGATGGGGGAACAGTAATGCTCTAGCTTCTCTTCTGCCTTCTGAATCAGAATGCTGTCTGCAAAAGCATTTCAGTAATGTGGACTTGAGACTTTCCATCCCGATAGAACAAAGAAGGGCATCAGTGTAGCTAAGTACCAACTGAAGATGTAAGGGATATGTGCAAACATGAAGATCAGAACAACACTTAACTTCATGCTAACATCACACTGTTTGATTACTGTAGATTTGTGACTAGGTCTGAAATCAGTTAGTGGGAGACTTCCAAACTTCTTCATGCTTTTAAGATCATTTAGACTAGTCAGGATTAGATTTTTTGAAACAGAATCCTCTACCTATAATAATTATTAATCAAAGTTAGTATAAAAAGTATAACTTTGGGAAAATTTTCAAAACTTAATTTCTTATATGCTTATTTGCAGAAAGTTACTTGAAGACATCACTAAGCAAACTATGGGAGCATACCAAAAAGGATAAGACATGATCCAGGAAACAATTTATGTAACAGAAGGTAGAAGGGAAGGGAATCTCTAGGGCACTGAGCAACGGGAAACCCAGGATGATGTAGGTTCAAAGTATAATCAGACCAAATCAGAATAAGAGGTATCAAATGGGAAAGAAAATAGGTAAAAACAATAGATCAAATAGATTATCAGACAGGATAGAGATACTGAAGTTGTTTTGATAGTTATTGGATAGATATGTGAAGATTTATGTGTTCATTCTAAGGTAACTGTTTCTTTCCAGATATGCAAAGGAAACTACTAAGAGCAATTAATAAATCCTTAAAGCTTCACAAGGAAAGAAACACTTTTCTTAATTCATTTGTCATAAATTAAAATTTTAAATAATCATGACAATAAGAAATGGTGGGAAAAAATAAAGTATCAAAATGTAAAGATGGGAAGAGAGGACCTAAGAGAAAGAAAAATTCTCATTTGCAATAATAGAAAGTTAATAATTGATAATTCAAATCAATGACTCTAGCTGAAGTGCTTGTCAATTAATTTAAATATATGGAGAAAAATTGATGCAGAAATAAAGAGGTAAGAGTGTTACCTCTGGCAAATTGTAAAATGAATTAGTATTGAATTTTATGATTTAATGTTATACTATTAATATTCTTTGTGTTTTAATTATGCATATGCAATTAGAAGTACTTAACATATTCTAGATTTGCATTCTATAATGACATATGTTAAAAATTAATGAAGACTGATGAAAGCAACATGTGTAAGTAGACCTTAACAAAATTTCTGCATTCAAGGGGACAATCCTGTTTTTGCACTTTTAGCAAAAATATTAATTTACCAATGAAGCAAACCAAGCATCATACTGATTTTGCTCTGGGCAGATACAGCCATAGTGAGGAAGCATTGACATTTTTCAGGTTGGAAAATTATGCAAAAGAGACTTCCCTGAATTAGTTGTTGATACTGTTATTATGGGACAAAAAAACCAAATTCTCAATTTTGACCTATCTTTTCCCTTTCAAGGCTGAATTATGTGAAACAAGTGGTGTTTACTTATTGACTCCAGGTTATTCCACTGTTTATGTATTTTTTCATTTATTTGGTTATTTTTTCCCTAATATTCAGGAAAAAAATCATATAAAATCATTCTTGGGGCTGCCAAATGTTTCTAAGATTAAACCTGCTTCCATAGTAACGGACCCATTATCAGGACAGCTCCTGGGCACTTGTAACAACAGCTTCAACCCATTAAATAAGATCCTGCAGGCAGAATTTCACATAGACCTCCACTATTGCAGAATATTTCTGTTTCTTTGGCTACATTTTATTCTCAGTCTTCAGGAACCATGATTCCATGTTCTTCTATCTCTTATATTTCTCACTGAGAATTAAATATTTTTTTTTAGTTCATGTAAATACCCTGAAGAATAATTGTGAGCTATACCCATCAGTAAATACTAAAAGGTTTAAAGAAAAGATAGCTAGATGGCATCAGCACTTAAAAGGTACTCAGAGAGTTGTCAAAAAGGGGGACAACCTGAGTATGGTGGGACATGACTATAATCCCAGATACTGGAGAATGAGGCAGGAAGAGTGCAACTTTGAGGACAGTCTCAGGAACTAAGACCTGTCTTTAAATAAAATAGAAAGGATTGGTGATGTAGTTCAGTGGTAGAAAGAAAAAGAAAACAGAAGATATAATTCTGAGAAGCATTAAATCATTGCAACTCAAGAATGATGAGGACAAAAATTATCCAGTAAATTCATCAAAATATCATGAGTTGCTAATATACCTAATATGTATTTTAAATTCATTCTATTATCTAAATTAATAAATCAATAAGATTATTCATACCAGTTGAAGTATACTATATAAGAATATTTTGCCACTTTCACAAAAAAACTTAGTTTTTATGTTCTCTATAAAAACTAACCACAACGTAAATTGTTTTAAAATCAGTATATGTTGTAATACAGGGAAACACATACTTTGTTGTGTACTGACAAAAACAGTCGTGTTTACAATGATAATTGCAGTAGTAACCACAACACTCCCACACTCTTCGTTACCTGTACTTCACTAAACTGTGGGACTGATTACGCACCCTACAAGAAGCAAACAGAAATGTAGGTTGTGTCATTTATCTAAGATCACAGGTTAGCAAGATGGCATCAGATGTGTGAATGCGGGTGGCTGAAACCAACATGGGATTCAAAACATTTCATTTTTCTCAAATACTAAGGTATCAAGAGTTAAGTGATCCTTAGCCTTAATTTCAGGTCCTTAAAATGTTATCAAGAACCAGTTATATTAACATTTTGAGCTTCCTCTGTGTCTTATTGCTCCTGTTTTCTTGTCCTTTTGTCAGTTACTTTATGACCACAGAATGGACAGCACACTTCAGAAAATATGTGCACATTTATACCAGAAAGAGGATAACTATGCATATATAATATGTATATATTAAATATATATAATAAATATAATATATTATATATATATTTGATTTCTTCTGAGATTAAACACATTTTTCTTGAGGACCCCATCAAATTTACTTTTTTCAGATCATTGGTTAAAATTGGGGTCCCATGGCCACTCTGACAAGGAATCTTAGAAAATGACTACCTTAATTTATGATTCTCCATCATGGGATATGAAAAGGGATCAGCAATTTGGGAATAATTATTGCATTAAACATATCTACCAAACTAGAAAACTATCTGAAGCAAAACTACGACCACAGCATAGTGGTCTTAAATTTGGATTCTTCCTTCCATTCTTTTGTTGTCTATTGAGATATATGGTTCCAAGGAAATTTAGTAAGAAATAAAGTATATTAAGTATGTAGTATGGGCTACTTCAGTATTTTACATATATTAATTTATTGAATTCTATAAAATTCCCTAAGTTAGGTACTACACTTTTTCCTATTTTTCAATTTTTGAAACTAAATTGCATATGTTAAATGACTGTTCTCAAAATTACCCAATTAGTAGAATTCAAGCTGGGTAGACTGGCTCCAAATAACATGTTCTTTATAAATATGTCACAAGTGACTTTATTTAATAAGAATAAATGTTTTACACATACAACATCACAGAATCAAGATTTCATTGAACAAAGAAAAAGATGATTTATAAATCTGCTACATGGATTTTATTTAATGTACTTTCTAATTGTGAAGCCACTTAGATACTCTTCCTCTCTTGGTTTATAGTCTAGGATTTGATTTTCTGTTTTTCCAAAACTCAGAGGAAAAGAGGAATGTAGAAAGTATAGTCTGTTAAATCTTTAGTTTAATAGATCTACTATGGGAAAATGTTATATGACACTTTTCTCTCATTCTCCAGGAAGAAATAATTCAATCAATACTTCAATTAATTTATGAAAAAATACCCTGGCACTCCCAGTTTATCTTGATTTTACTATGTTTTTTACACAAATTAAAAAGACTCAACTTCATTATTTCCAGCCCCCTTTATTGAAAAGCAGAGTAAGAATTGAAAAGCCTATTAAACTTCATTTTGAAATCTTTGATCTGACATGAAAATGTAGGATATTAAGATTTCTACTTAGGAAAAATAAATCATGTTTATTCTTGAATAGTTAGGACTATGAATTCTGAAAGTTCTTAAGAAATGATCTCTTGCAAATGACAATAAACAAAAGCCTATGAATCTATAGCTACCTCCTTATTCTTTCCTTCAATGCTCAGAACAAGCCATCTCAGTCACACAATTACTTTTGAATGTCTTAAAATTATTTAGTTCTTTTAAGAGCTCAGAGGTCATAGATCAAGCATACTCGTGCTCCATGATAGTTAAAGGAAAGATAGGAATATCTGCTCATTAATGATTTTTGTCCTAATATATACCCAGTAAAGTACCTGGTCTTTGAAGTTCTTTGTCTATACTACGGACCATCTGTTACTCTTTATTAGTGTGGTCAATTTAAATTTTCTGGGTTGTTTTTTAGGAGACAGATGGAGATAAAAATAAATACCTAGTAAATTTATTGTAAAGTATAAAATTTAAAAAACACATTATAGTTCTATAAAATCTTATCCAATTTCCCTGCCATATTTGGGTCTTGAATACCGCCCTCCCCCAAACCATCATGTGTTGAAGGATTGGCTATCAGCCTGAGGTGCTATTGGGAGGTGGAGCATCATGGGAGGAAGTTAAGTAATTGAACCAGTGTACATTAAGTGGACTCTGGGATCCTGTCTTCCTCTCTTTCACACTTTTTTGTTTTCTGGCTTCCTGACCACAACGAGGCAGGCAACTTTCCTCTACAACACACTTCCACCACAATGTGTCATGCTGCTACAGGTTCAAAGCAATAGGGCCAGACAATCATGGACTAAATTCTCTGAAACCATGAGCCAAAATGAACTTTCCTTTCGTAGAGTTAATTTATCTCAGGTATTTGTCACAGCAACAGAAAACGGACTAACACGAACCCAGACATTTGGGGACTTCACAGTTCTATTTTAGTTTTTTTTTTTTTTTTAGAATTTAGAAATAAAATTCATTCAGTACACTGTGAATTTAGTAACATTTTGGGGGCTTCTGAGATAAAATAAAATTCATAATGGAACATAAAATTATTATAATGCAATGTACAGTTTTAAAGGAAAAAATGAAAGATAAATAGTTCCATATGCTTTCAGGTTAGTTACCAAAAATATAGTTTTCAGTCCATTTTGGGTTTTGGATTTGTGGATAAAACATAGTGTGTCTGTGAATGGTAATCACTGTCTAAAGCATCCTTATAGCTTCTGTTGCTTTTATAATATGTCTGCTTAAAAAGCAAATAAGACCACATCAGGTAACTGCTAACAAGCCATCAGTGTTTTCTCTATGCCTAAAGCAGAAGCTCAAATTCCTTAAACTATACAGACCCTGCCATCTTGTTTTCTTCTCCGAGGCTCAAATTCACCAATATCTCCACTAATGTGCCTTTGGCACTCCACACAGGCAACACAGCATCCTACCTCTGATGAATCTGCATTGCTATTCTTTCTCTAGAATTTATTTACTTTGTTATCCTGGGACAATCCTCTTCTCCTAGCGAACTGTGATTATTTTCTGAAATAGCTCTCACACAGTTCCTCTGTCTGACATTACTACCATTTTTCTTTTGGGTCTCTGTTGTATCATGTATACAGTGTTTCTCAGCATTTATAATTATCAATATTATCATGCCCCCCAAAAGATTTTTCTTCATTCATTTATCTCTCACCCAATGAAATGTTAATATAGTGAAATACTATGCATCTGATTATGTACTGAATGCATATTTATACACAAATTAGTAAGATCTTTATATCTACTCACCAAAGATCAGTTTTTGCCTACTTGCAGATGATATGGCCCCTACTCAGACACATGACACATGTGTATAGATACATGTGGCCATCACATGCTATTATAAATGTGTGCATTGTTTATACAACAACAGTATACCAACAAACATCTATTATACTTTTAACAAATATTTCTAAAAATGCATGGATTTTGCACGTATGTTATAGTAAGGTGTAAACTGAGTTTATAATATTTATGTTTCTTATCTAAAAGTTATTGCCTTAGATAATTATATAAATTTAGGGGTGAGGAATATTTGTTTTAACAATTTCTTAGAAGTAATATGTTATACATTTTTACAGAAAGAAAATCTAAGTCTTAGATACTCTGTGCTTCTGAAATGAATTAATTTTTAATAAACATATTCAATAAATACCTCTGTCCAACTTATATTTATTGACAAATCTCTCTTTCTCACTCACTTTTCTTCATACATTTTCTAACTTCAAGTTCATTTTCACCTTGTTTCTACTTTATAGCATAGAATAATGTATGAAAATTACCACATGGGAAGCATACAAACAATATTACTTTAAATTGCCCTTTTGATATTCCTTCCATACATTAGTTTTCTCCTTTTTAAAGGCATCTTATTTAATTTAAATTATTTGCTTTGGAGGAAATTTTTTTCCTCTAGAACATAAAGTTTATAGTTACCATTGTATTCATATTTTTTTGAAACTGAGAAAGTATCAAGAAACAAATAAGGCTGAAAGAAATACTAATAAATTTCATCTTCATTACAATATTGTGTGCCTTTTTGTTCTAATGCAAAGTAGTTCAAAAGAGCAAACACCAATTTTATAAGCATTAAATTATGAAATAGATCATCAATAATTACTTTACTTCAGGTTGTATTTTCCTCTTGGAAAATTTTTAAGTTATTTCATTATATGTATGAGTATGTATGTGTGTATAAGAGATATCTGTATATGTGCATGTCTGTATGTGTAGATTGACACATGTGTTTTATATATGCATATAGATTTATGTACACAGCCATACACACATTAGTATGTGAAAATTTACATACATTAGTGTAGACACATATAGACAAGAATCTATAAACATGTGGATATGCACATATTCACAAAATTCTGCATGTCTCTGTATGTATGCACACATAAATATATGCATAAGCAAGTTTGTGTGTAGGCAAACATCTCTATATATGCATACATGTGTATATGTATGTATGCTAGCATCTATTTATGTGTATATGTATATGTGTGTGTGTAGGCATGGCTGAATGTGTGTATAAGGTGTAAATTTCTTAGATATATGAATATTCCTCTGTAGCATTTAATAAATTTAATTAAAATGTAATTTTCTGTTTCCAACTTCTTCTGCACTGTAATAGTTTGATAAGGCAAAGCAACGTATATATTACAATATTGTGTTTTTATAAAAATTAAAGATATTTCAACAACTGGAAATCGCTTGTGACAGTTCTTCACATGGGATACCTGCTTTTGATAGGATCATAGAGTCAGAATTGTAAAGCACTTTATGTCTTTCCTCATCAAATCATCCTACAAACATCAAAAATCATATGTTCTTATTTATGTGACACCTAAATTAGTAGCATAAAAGTAAAGATAAAATATTAAATTTTATTTCAATAAATGGTAAATAATTAAGTAGATTTTATAAATTTCCTGCATCTAGGGGAAAAGGAAGAATTCATCTGACTTTCCTGCTTTAATTTTAATGGTTTAATTTTTACTTTTAAATAACAAGAACTTTATACATCTATAGATTGATAAATCTATTTATCAGTCATCATTAGAGGCAGAGACAGAGAGAGAGAGAGAGAGAGGATGAGGATCTGCCTCATAGCTGATTTAAGTGTCTTTAGCAGGACTCCAAGGGATATACGTGGAATTGATCCTTGTCCTGTTTCCAATGCTTTAAGTCTAGGAAAGTGGTTGTTCCAGGTTCAGTCAGGGTGGAGTAGCCCTGTGTGATAGAAGAGAGTTGTGTGTATGTCCATGTGCACTGTATGATACAGTCTGTTGCCATCATATAGGTTTGAACAACCCAAGATTTCTGAGGTACACTTGATTCAGATGGGGAAGCCCCCAGTCTATGTCGACACTGGATTTTATTAAAAATAGATCTGCCTTATTAATGTAAGATGAAGCTAGAACAGTATATTTGAGCTTCTAGAATCTCATTTTCTAGAATGGTTAGTTAAGTTTTCTCACAAAAGGATGAGTCTTAAATATTTTCAACATATTATTGAATTAAGAAAAAATGTAAAATTGGCAGAAATAAAATGGGAGTGATTCAAAAGCATGGATACATTGTAACCTGTAGGTAGGAGGCTGGGAATGTAGCTCACTGGTATAGCACTTGCCTAGCATACCCAGGGCTCTGAGTTTGGTCCCCAGCACAGCAAAGAAAAAGAGAAAAAGGAAAAGAACCTGAAGGCATGAATATTCTTTCTCTCTCTCCCCCTCCCTCTCTCTACTCAGTCTCTCTCTCTGTCTCTGTCTCTCTCTCACTCATATACAAACACACACCAAAGGAGCGGAATCAGTAGAAGCTGATGTTGACAAATACAAATAAATTAAAAATTAAAAAATAGTGGTAGAATATGGCAATGAATTCTTTTTTGTTCTTTAAAAATGTTTAAAATCTAATGTCAGAGAGATATGTAATGAATAAAAAAAGATTCAGCATTATAAAAATGTTGCAATTGTTATTTCTGCTTAAATGGACTTATATATTCCTGGCCCTGATTTCTACCGTGGTGGAAAACCATCTTTCCAAATCAAGGGTACTTCCAGTTTAAAACTATGTCTTCTGACATAGTCAACTTCAAGGATCTTCCCTTGCTCTTCTTCCCTGGGATGACTTGGGCTCTGGGTACTTCTGTGTCTTTCCACTGCTGGAGGGAGGGATATGGTTTGGGGCTTCTACTTGCTCTGCTCATTCCTGGGATAACAGTGTTTTCTCAACATCAGCAATGGGCAGAGTTCTGGTAATCTCATTCCAAGCTGTGGGATACCTTCATTCTTTACCCTCTTACCATTCAGGGATGCTGCATTTTAATTTCCATCTAATCTTTGTGTCTTATTGAGTGGGAGATTAATTTATTTACTTTTTAATTCTCTTTATATTCCATAGGATTCTGGGAAGGAGAGTACAATGGACATGAATCTCAAAACACTTCTTTGTCTAGACATGCTCTGTTGTAATTTATATCTAAAAGCAGTGGCTCTATGTTGGCAGGCATGCAGTATCTTCTTAATGGACAGACTCCAGTTTTAGAACTAAATCTATCTGGTGACAGGGGAGCAACCATCAGGAGTTGCTTGGAGGGGGAAATATGTGGCTATAGCAGATGCTCTGAATGTCATGCAAATCCCTCTTCAGAACAGAGGGACTTTATCTTCAACAACTTGGACTATTGTAACAAAACTTCACAGATGGAGTTAAGGTGGCTTAAAAAACAGAAATGTATTTCTCACTGTTCTAAAGGTTATGAAGTTCAAAATAAAATTACTAGCCAATTTGATTCCCTGGGGGAGACCTGCTTTCTGGCTTGCAGATAGGCACATTTTTATGTTTTCTCATGTGCTGAAGATGGAGCAAGATCCCATCTCTTCCTTTTTTTTTTTTAATGTAGGCACTAATGGGGAGGGGTTATACCCCCATAACCTCTTCTAAACTTAATTAGCTTCCAAAGTTCTCACTTACAAATACCAATATACTGCGAGTTGTGACTTCAGCATATGAATTGTGGCAGAGTACAAATACTCAGTAGGTAATGACTTATTTCCCCAACAGCAGTGAAAGTTTGTTATAGAGTAGTCAGTTTTCAGTCCTGCTTTGGTCTTGCCTTTCTGAAGGCAAGCACTTTGCCGAGGCTGAATCCCTGCCAGAGGCGGACTGAATCTAACAGTGTAAAGGTCCAATTCTGCTGCCCATTGTGTGATAACACTGAAGGACAGTCCCAGCAGGTTGTTTTTTCTGAATTCTTCACTGAGATCACACCACAGCTCATCTCTCTTCTCTTCCCAAACCTATTTCTTTTCCTTCTCGGCAACTTGTGGTCATCCCAAGGGTATTCTGTAATAAGCCTCTTGCATGCCAATTTTTGTCTCAGTCTGCTTTCAGAAAAGTAGCTTGGGATAGGTCCTGAATGTTAAGCAGAAAGTAGGATCCCATGTATCTAGCAATATCATGGCAGAACTCTTGTGTTGCACAGTTTAAAGATTTACCAGTAAGCTCTTAACAAAACTATTTTCTCACAGGGAATTTATGGAGGTATAAATCTTTAGAATCGCATCTCCAGATATTTGATTTCTTTCATATTTTGAATCCCTATGAAAAAGTCATTAGTAAATTATCAGAAGGTCATATGATCCTCAAAAACCCAGAAGCTGTGTGTGTTTGTGGTGGCAGGGAAATCGACTGGGTTCTAGGAAACAGAAGAAAAGGAGTAAAATGGAAAAGTAGAACATTTCTCTCCCTCTCTCTCTCTTTTTGCGTCCTTTATTACTTTGCATCTGAATGGCATTTTTTCCCCCAAAAAGTCTCATTAGTAACTCATTTCAGTCATCTACTAAAGTCTACAGTGAATTCTGCATGGGAAGCATGTATTCAACTGTTTTAATTTCTTGTTAGACAAAGAGCTAAGCTGTTGATTTAAATGTACAAAAACGTGGCATTTCAAGGAAAACAGAAGATTAATCCTTCCAATTCCTATGGAGGAACTGGTGTGTTTTTATTCCATTTATTAACCTTGTTTACAATGTCTCTTATAAGTGGATGAGCAGTAGATTCTAGCTCCCATGGTGCTAGAGACACCAAAACATCAATAGATGTTTCCATGACTCTCTGAAAAAGGTTAGATTTGAACTTCTTTCAAGTTGTTCTACAGTCCTATAAGAACCACTAAAGACTGAAAATTGGGCCACACACTGGTAACATGTATTGTTCAATCAGAGCTATGCATTGTTGCCATCAAAACTGGATACTCCTCTCCCTGAGCCTTTTTTTTATACTGCTTCATTTACCTAAATATTCTACTTAATTCTTCTTCAGTTCTAATGGCTGTACCCAAATGCTCAAATAATATTTCCTAGAAGAATCCTTTCCTTATCTCAGTAAATTTTCTTATGTAATTTAATACATAGCTCTCTGATGGTGTTTATAACCATTAGTAATATTAAACTAACAAGTCTATTTGAAAGTCAGGTCTGTTTCTCATCCATATTTGTATTTTCAACTACATTGTAAACCTATTGTACATCAAAAATGTTTATTGCATAAAGGAATCAATGTCATATTGTACTTTTTTCAAAGTATTATACAAAGATGAACTCACTTGGAATCAACTAGAGTTTGATTTAAAATAAAACTTTGTATATATGTACCAAAGCTTTTGTATCCACTCGTCAAGTGAGGGGCATCTGAATAGATGGAGATGGACAGAATTATGCTTAGTGAAGTCTCCCAAGCTCTGAGACTCAAGGGCCGAATGGTTTCTCTCGTCTGTTGATACTAGAATTTATGGGGAAGCAGTAGGACAGATGGCTGACCTAACAAAACCTCAAACTGAATGACTTTCAGAGTAACAGGGGGATATCTCTCTAGGATACTTGGAGGTGTAGGGAGGGGGATGGGGAGGGGGAGGGTATATGAAGAACTCATAGGAGTCTGGTGATTGGGAAGATGGGGGAACCATCCCAGAAGCCAATGTCATTCCTCCACAAGATACCCATTTAAC
>PVKS010026938.1:0-28003 GCA_004027875.1 Aplodontia rufa | reverse complement strand
AAAAAAAAAAAAAAGAAAGAAATGGAGAAATTCCAATATTGTTATTATTCCAAAAAGTGTATACTGTAGCTTTTGTAACAACCACAAACTTGATGGCTTAAAACAACAGAAATTTACTCACAGTTCTGGAAGTCAGAATTAAGAAATTAGTTCCTGAGCTGAAATCAAGGTGTCACTTCCTCCATAGGCTATAAGGGAAGAATTCCTTGCTTTTTTCAAATTCTAGTGGTTGCTGGCAATCTTTGGTTTGTGGCTGCATTGCTTTTAATCCCTGCCCTTGGTTAGTTGTCTTCTTGGATAAACCAGGATACTTTCCCCAACTCAGAATCCTTAATTGAATCATATCTGCAAAGTCCATTTTTTGCCTTACAAGGTAACATTCACCTGTTCAAGGTATTTGTTAAATTGATGTCTTTGGGGAGCCTTTATTTAGCCTACCATAGTAAATACCTTAAGGGGCTGGAGTAGTGGCTCAGTGGTTACAGTGCTTGTCTGGCATGCGCAGGGACGTGAGTTCAAACCCCAGCACCACATATGCAACGAAGTGTTTGAGCAGTGAGAGGCACATGAAAAACTGAATAAAGTTGATTCTGTCTTTCTCTCTTTCATTGTCCCTCTCCAAAACAAACAAACAAAAAATCCAAACTTAAAAATAGCCTGAATGTGAGGAAGTAAATTTCTTGGATTAGAACTAAGGTAAAGGGTTTAGGAAGAGGTTAGAGGGGCTGAATTGATAGTTCACTTGTTATGTCGCTTGCCTGGCACGCACATGTTCGCCAGTTCAAACCCCAGAACCACACATTCAGTGAAGTCTCAGAGCAACATGAGACCAACATGAAAAGCTAAATAAAATTGATTCTCTCTCTCTCTCTCCCTCTCCCTCTCCCTTCCTCCCTTTCTCTTTAACCAAAAAAAAAAAAAAAAAAAAAACAGGAAGAGGTTGGAGAGGAAAATATGAAGAAGACCTGATAGGGCTAAACAGAAGAAAACCAAAGAACAAATCACTGTAATGTTTCTAATATTGACGAGATAACAAGATAGTTGGAAAGTGAAAAGCCTTTATAATTCAAGGCAACTTTTACCTTTTTGGGGGTGTTTCATTTTTTTTATTATCAGATAATAGGCTACATGTAGCATTGAAAACAATGATTTTTTTTTAGAATTTTTTTTTTTTTTAAGAGAGAGGGACAGTGAGAGAGAAACAATTTTTATTTAGTTTTTCATGTGGCCTTCGTTGCTCTGTGACCTTCTTGTACGTGGTGCTAAGGTTCGCATGCCAGGCAAGTGCCGTAACTGCTGAGCCACCACTCCAGCCCTTTTTAGAACATTTAAAATTGTTTTTATGTGTTAGTTTACAGTATAAACTTTTTTTTTTTTTTGGGTGGTGGTACTGGCATTTGGCTAGGTAAGCACTGTACCAACTGAACTGTATCCCCACCCCTGTAGTATAAACTTCTGAAGATACATTTGCTTACTGAAATTTAACTTAATAGAAACTTATTAAAGTTACTAATAAAAATTTTGTCGAAGACCAGCATATATAGTAGTACAACAACTTATGATGATTAATTTCTTCTGTGAATTTTAACTTGTATTTTATGTATTAGCATCTATTTTCATTTACTTTCTTTTTTGGTGTTACTGGGAATTAAAACCAGTAGCCCTTTGCCACTGAGCTACATCTCCAGGCCCTTTATTATTTTGAGCCAGGGTCTCACTAAATTGCTTAGGCCGCCTTTGAACTTGAGATCCTCCTGATTCAGCCTCCCAAGTTGCCAGGATCATACCATCACTGTGCCTGGCTACTGTTTTTTTTTTTTTTATCACTAATTAACAGCCGTATTTAAATAAGGAAGTTTATAAAATTAATCCTTTTTTAAAAAAAATTTTATCTGTCCATGTTCCCCAAACTGGTTTCAAACTTGTGGTCTCTGGCATCAACCTCTTGAGTAAGTGTGTGCCACTATGCCCAGGGTTTTTGTTTTTTTGTTTTTTTTTAAGAGGTAGGGAAAAATAATCAATTTTATTTATTTTCCATCTGGCCTTTGTGTGGTGCTGGGGTTCAAATATGGGTCCTTGCGCTTGCCGGAAAGTACTCCAATTGCTGAGCCACTCAAATTAATTTAATCCAGCCCTCAAATTGTTTTAAATTTTTGTTAAAATGACTTTTTTCTATTTATCAAAGAAGTACATACATATTGAGAAAGTAGAGGAATATACGGAAAGAATTCACTGCTTTTTCATAATTTTGATGTATTTCCTGTAAGTCTTTTTTTGCATTTTTTTGGTTTTTGTGTTTGGTACCAGGCATTGAACTCAGGATCGCTTAACCACTGAACCATATCCCTACCCATTTTTTATTTTTTTTAATTTTGAGACAGGGTCTTGCTAAGTTGCTGAGGCTGTCTTTGAATTGTAATTCTGCTGCCTCAGCTTCCCATACTTCTGGGATTACAGGCATGTGCCTGGCTGTTGTGTTTTTTTTTTTTTTTGAGACAGTGGGGGTCTGATATTGAACTCCTAGGCTCAGATGATCCTCTTGCCTTAGCTTCTCAACTGCTGGTGCTATAGGCATATACCACCTTGCCCAATTATTGTATGCATTTATTAAAAATTAGTTGAAATCATTGTATATAAACAGTTTTGCATCTAGTGGGTTTTTTTCATTTACATTGTAATTAAAGTTTGAAAAGCTAATAACTAGGTAGGATTACCAAGTCCTAGGTTTTACAATTTGAGTATTTGAAACGTATGAAATGTACTAGCTAATAAGACTTCATATATTTCATATCTTTGCAGTTAAGATTTTCTTTTATCTTTTAGAATATTTAACTCTTGAAAATCTCTAAATTGGGGTTGGAGCAGTGTCTCAGTGGTTACAGCACTTGCCTGGCAAGTGTGAGGATGCTAGTTCAAATTCCAGCACCAAGTACACAACGAAATGTTGGAGCAATGAAGGCTAAAAAAGCTAAATAAAATTGATACTGTCTCACTATTCTTCTTTCTTTAAAAAAAAAATAAAGTCTCTGAATTATCCAAACATATTACAATATGTTTGTTAAAGAGTAAGACAAATAGATGAAGTTATAAGTAGAATTATAAGAATTATAGGGGCTGGGGATATAGCTCAGTGGTAGAACACTTGCCTAGCATGTGTAAGTTCCCAAGTTTAACCCCCAGCACTCCCTGAAAGAAATAAGTGGAAAAGTCATCTCATAGACAGGCAAATGAAAACACTAAGTAGGGAACTTACTTAGTCTTTCAAATGCATTATAGCTTATAACATTATTTACTGAATATTAACTATTGTTGATGTTTTATGGTACTTTACATATATTATGTATAATATATTTAAATGCATTTAATAGTTTTATTGTATATTCCTGGCCAGAAAAAAGGAGTAGATTTAAAATTGTTCAACTTTTTTTTTTTTTTTAAGAAAGAAGGACGGGGGTGGGAGTGTGGGGTGGGGATTTAGCTCAGTGGCAGAGCGCTTGTCCCAAGTTCGATTCCCAGCCCTGCAAAAAAAAGAGAGAGAGAAAGATGGTGAGTGAGAGAAAGAGAGAATCAATCTCCACTGAGTTTTTCACATGGCTTTCATTGCTCTGACACCTACTTGTGTACGTGGGCCCTGGGGTTTGAGCACATGTACTTGCGCATGTCAGGCAAGCAGCATTACCAACCACCCAGCCACCACTCCAGCCCTCAGCATTCTTTTTATTATTTTTCTTACTCTAAAAGGTGAAACACATTCTTTAAGTTTAGAACACATGAACTTTAATGGACCATCTCCTGGTAAATAATTTTCTTTTTGGGTGAAACTATAATGGACTATGGTTAGCTGAGTGACTCATGCAATGCAGAGTTTCATTGAATGGTGGAGAATGCAAATTGGTTGAAATAATACCATTAACCAAAGCACCTGCCGCTAACTATTTGTGTAGGTAAAATGAGCTTGAGTACTTTTTTAGACTTGAGTTTCTTTGTTTTGTTTTTGCATTTTCCTGTTGTCTGGGAGAAGAGTGAAATTACATAAAAGCCTACAAAATTTTTGTTAAGATGTTACATATTTTCATTTTCTAGCTTAAAGCAATAAATGTAGATCTTCAAAGTGATGCTGCTCTGCAGGTGGACATTTCTGATGCTCTTAGTGAGAGGGATAAAGTAAAATTCACTGTTCACACAAAGGTAAGTGGGATTTTGCATTTTGTCTTATTTTGGCCATTTTGCTAATGTGTTAATATTACATAAATGCTGACTGGGTTTTGAACATAATTGGAGAGGGACATAGTTTATAATTTATTATTTTAACAAAAAAATGTTTTAGGGAAATGTACTTTGGGGGTGTGTGTGTACTAGGGATTGAATTCAGTGCTTTACAAATGCTAGGCAAGTCCTCTACCATTGAACTATGTCCCAGCCCCATTTTAAAATTTTATTTTGAGACAGGATCTCACTAAGTTGCTCAGGCTGGCCTTGAACTTAGGGTTCTCCTGCCTCAGCCTCCTGAGTGGCTAGTATTACAGGTATGTGCCACAACTCCTGGCAGGAAATGTACTTTTTATTTTATTTTTTGGTACTGTATATTTAACCCAAGGATGCTTTACTCCTGAGCTACAACCCCAGCCCTTTTAGAGCCCTCAACCCCCTTTTTAAAAATTTTTATTGTGAGACAGGGTCTTGCTAAGTTGCTGAGACTGGCCTTGAGCTTGTATCCTTTTGCCTCAGCCTATGAGCTGCTGGGATTACAGGTGTGTGCTACCAGGCCCAGTGAAATGTATGGTTTAAAGATGAACATTTTAAGAAATAATCATAGAACCTACACATAATACAAATTTAATTTTCTTTAGATTTTATCAATATCTTTTAGTGTAATTTTTATTTTAAATTTTGTGGTGTTCCTTTGCTTAGTCAATTTCTGTCCTGCAATTTCTGATTTTCTTCTGTGGTACTAGGGGTTAAACTCAAGGTGCTCTGCTGCTGAGTTACATTCTCAGCCTTTTTTTTTTTTAATTTTGAGACAGTATCTCACTGAATTACTCAGGCTGGCCTTGAATTTGTGATCCTGCTACCTTTTTCTCCCAAGTAGCTGGGATTATATGTGTGTACCCTAGCACCCAGCTTCAAATTATTATTCTTACTATATTTCAATTCTTGGGTACATTTACAGATTGTAAATATGTTTTTAGTTGTTTGCATAGTTGGATTTGATAAATAATAGGATAATTTTAATTTTATCTTTCATTCCCTTGTATCTTCTTGTTCCTTCTCCTCCTCCCCTGTTCTGCTTGTTTTACTTTAATAGGCTAATTTTAAGTAATGATAGCAGTACAAGATAATAAGAGCCTGTCAACTTCTTTTCCCAAATACCTGAGGATAAGTTTGACTAGGTGACTTGAGGTTTTCATACTAGAATTTAGTCACTGGTAGTCTTTCACGTAAGACTAATTTTTATTTTTATTTATTTATTTTTGGCACTCGGGATTGAACCCAAGAGTGCTTAATCACTGAGCCACATCCCCAATCCTTTTTTCTTCTTTTTTTAAAATTATTTTGAGGCAGTGCCTAAGTTTCTGAGACTATCTTTGAAATTGTGATCCTCCTGCCTCAGCCTCCTGAGTTGCTGGAATTAGAGGTGTGTGCTAATTTTGAAAGAACTGAGATGTATTATGTTTATTAAAAGCTTCTTAGTGTAATTTTGACTTTTATTCAACAGAATCTCTGTCTTTGCAGAGTTCATTGCCAAATTTTAAACAAAATGAGTTTTCTGTTGTTCGACAACATGAGGAATTTATCTGGCTTCATGATTCCTTCGTTGAAAATGAAGACTATGCAGGATATATTGTAAGTATAGAGGATTTATTTTTATTCCCATTTTCTAGGAGCATTTTGGATACTCTTTCCTGTATTGCAATCATATTTAACATTTTTAGTAATTGATATGATTTTTTTTCTTTCTTTCTTTTTTTTTTTTTTTTTTTCTTTTCGTACTGGAGATTGAAACAAGGGGCACTGAGCTATATCCCCAGTCCTTTTCATTTTGAGACAGGATCTAATTTGTCCAAGTTGGCCTTGAAATTGGGATCCTCCTGCTTTAGCTTCCTTAGTTACTGTGATTACATTCATCTGCCACTGTGTCTGGCACTGATGTGCTTTTTAAAAATTGCTCATCTTTGTTATAAAACTGGGTTTCCACTTTTTTTTTTTTTTTAAGAGAGAGGGACAGTGAGAGAGAGAAAGAGTGAATCAATTTTTATTTAGTTTTTCATGTGGCTTTCATTGCTCCAACACTTGTTGTGTACGTGGTACTGGGGTTTGAACTCGTGTCCTTGTACATGCCAGGCAAGCATCGTAACTGCTGAGCCACTGCTCCAGCCCCTGGGTTTCCACCTTTTATCCTGAGTATTTATATTTGGATCTCTGGTAATATGCTTCCTCATTCAAACTTAAATTCTTTCTGTTAGAAATGAAATGGACTTGTCCTAGGAATTAATTAAATGATTTTATAAACTATACTGGTTTTGATCCCTTAGGTGTGTAGGTGTAAGTGTTGGAAGGTTCCTTAAGATGTTATAATCAAGAATAGATGATTATTGTGCTTCATCTGTTGACCATACTCAGATTTGTGAAATTTAATTTTATTACATTTTTTTTCTGAAATCATTGTAGCACAATTCTATCTCCATCCTGGGGGCCACCAGTCTTTCAGACATTTGTTTCCTTTCTACAGCTTAGATTTTGGTGAATGACTAGTATACATTTTTCTTTTCCCATTCTATTTTTTTTTTCTCCCTGCCTCTTTGTGTAATGGTACTTCTTTCTCTATCTGTCCTCAAAGACTATGACCATGTTTTATTTATCTTTGCTCATCATTATGCTTATCATAAACTAGATACTCAGAAACTATGTGTTGAACTATACTTGATATAATTTCTGACACTTGGTGTATCTTTTTCTTGTAGGTTTTTGTTTTGTTTTTGTAGTGCTGGGGATCAAACCCAGGGCCTCATGCAAGCTAGGCAAATACTCTACCATGGAGCTATATCCCCAGCCCTCATAGTAGTTCTTGTTTTAACTTTTCTTCCTTTTGTCTAACTTCCTCTGTTTAAGTTTTCATCATCATGCTCTTAATTTGTATTTGTTAGCCCTTCCTAAGATAATTTTTTCTTATATCCTTACCTTGAATGGTATCTAGATCTTACCCTTTTTTTAAAGAGAAAGGGAGAGGGAGAGAGAGAGAGAGAGAGAGAGAGAGAGAGAGAGACAGAATCAGTTTTATATAGTTTTTCACATGGCTTTAGTTGCTCCAACACTTAGTTGTGTACGTGGTGCTGGGGTTTGAACCTGGGTCCTCGTGCTTGCCAGGCAAGCGCCAAAACCACTGAGCCACCGCTCTAGCCTGACACTTAGTTGTTTATGTGGTGGTGGGGTTTAAACCCAGGTCCTTGTGTATGCCAGGCAAGTGCTCCAACCACTGAGCCACCGCTCCAGCCCCAGTATTTGTTAATTTAGAAAAACACATTGCGGGGCTAGAGCGGTGGCTCGGTGGTTATGGGGCTTGCCTGGCATGTGCAAGAACATGAGTTCGAATCCAAGTATCATGTACACAATGAAGTGTCAAAGCAGTGAAGGCCATGTGAAAGACTAAATAAAAATTGATTCTCTCTCTTACTGTCCTTCTTGATTAAAAAAAAAAGCATAAAACTATTATGAATTTATTAATTAAAAAAGCATTGACGTGCTGGGGAGTGATAATGGCCAAACTATATTGTTATATCATGTGCATGTAAGAACATGTAACAACACATCACTTGCGTGGCATGTGCAAGGACCCAGATTCGATCCCCAGCACCCCTAACACAACTAAGTGGAGGAAAAACAAGAACCAGATTTAAAAAAAAAAAAAATTAACTCTTTCTTTCTCTGTCTGAAAAAATAATGTGGGGAGCAGGTGTGGGTGAGACCCTGTCTCAAAATAAAAAAGGGCTGGGGATATGGCTGAGTTGTTGAGTGCCCCTGGGTTCAATCCCCAGTATTTCCCTGCCCCAGCCAAGAAAAAGGTAGGAGAGAAAAAAAAAAAAAAAAAAAAAAAAACCCAAAAAACTTGTATTTAATGCCCTTTACAAAAATGACATACATATTTTCTATACATAGGAAGTAGTGTTATGCTGTATTTCTTTTTTGGTATAAAGTTCCTCAAGGATTTTAATTTCTAAAATTAGTGAAACTCTGGAAGTCCAGTGTAGTGGCACATACTGTAATCTCAGCTACTTGGGAGGCTGAGGCAGAAGAAATACAAGTTAGAGATCAGCGTAGGCAACTTAGCAACACCTTATCTCAGAATAAAAATAAGAAAGACTGGGGGTATAGCTCAGGGTTTACGTAGCTTGTGAATGGCCCTGGGTTCAATTCCCAGTACTACATAAACAAAAAAAATCCCCCCAAACTAATGAAGTTCTCTGATCTGAATGTGAGTGTTTATAGTGCTCAGTTCATTCAGGATACCTGTAGCTTTCTCAGACACATCTTTTATAATGGCAGTGGTACAGTGTGGAAAGAAATTAGTCCCTTAAAATGAATGATTTGCTTTTGTTACAGATTCCGCCAGCACCACCAAGACCTGATTTTGATGCTTCAAGGGAAAAACTACAGAAGCTTGGAGAAGGAGAAGGATCAATGACAAAGGAAGAATTCACAAAGATGAAACAGGAACTGGAAGCGTATGTGATGTTTTCTGTTGCATTTGTTAATTGTGTTTGTTAATGCCTTTTTTTGTGCTGATAGCCCATTCTTTTAATCGTTTCACCATTGTGACTTTTTCTGAAAGATGCAAGTTTAAGTCATACAACTAGTGTTAATGATCATGATCAGAGCCTACAGGAAAATTATAGAATAATTGTCTTTATTGTAAAAGTACTTCATGTTTTAAATAGACTCTGAAAATTAAAAACAGAGGATCCAAAAGTTTGTAAAAAACAGTACAAAGGGAACATGATGTTTTAAAGCAGAATCTAAATCTTTTTAAATTATTTTTTTCATGAGGCCATAGTCATTTCCAATCTGGTTCTCTTTTATCAACTTGTGCATAATATGAAAACTTCCGTTTCTTATAGAAGAAGGTGCTGAGCAACTCTATTCCTGTTTTCTTAAAAAAAAAAAAAAAAAGTGTGTTTATAATTTTCTCCTCCTTTTCTCTGCCTGTGACTGCTGACCAAAAGGAAAAGATTAGGCGCAAGTAACCAGAGAATAATTATGAATTGTTTTTCAACTATAATGAAAAATAAAATCTTGTTTTAAAAAATGTTTTTCATTACCTATTAGTTCCATATATACTCTAAATGTATTAAATCCTTTGAAAATTGTGATAATTTAAATTTCCTTTTTAGCCTATTTGCTGAAAATATACAGTCTTCCCCTTTTATTAAACATTTGAGTTTTGGATTTTCTAAAATTATTTCTCTGTATTTTGAGAGTTGTACAGGGAAATAATTGTCTTTGCTTTATTGTCACCTTCGTAACTTTTGTTCTGGTTATTTCTCCCCTTGCATTTCTTTTTCTTCTCTTACTGAATTTCAGTTTTCAAAGATATATTCCCAGAGCTACTAGACTCCTCTTCAGAATAGCTAAATAAACCCTTTTGAAAAGAAAAATTAACAAAATAGGTCTTTGTCAAAGTATATAAAGTAATAGATATTCTAAGAATTATGGCAGTATGGGTGCAGGCAGTAGTCTGATAGCAGATACATACTTAAAGTTCATAAAACTGAAAACTGGAAATCAGCAGAGTACATTAGTATTGAAGAATCTGTGATTTTCCAGTGGCCCTGATCATGATTCTTTTGTGGTCTGGTTAGGGGTTGGATAACAGAACCTTGGGTTTATTCTACTGCTACCTCCATCCTCTGCATCCTTCTTTTTTGTCTTCACTGAATGACTACCCTCACAGAGATCAAACTTCTCCCAACATTGATCCTGCTGGTTTGCTGGTATGTAAAACTTATCCTTCTTGCACGTAGTTGAAGCAAGAATATTGGGCCTTTTCTTTTGAATGTTCCCCCCACACCCCCAGTTGACATGTACTACTGTATGTTCACCGGGATTCATTGATGATATTAAAATATCTTAAACATTTCTTCATTATAATAACAAAAACCAGTCTGTCTGTGGTTTTGGATCGTTAGATGAAAATAATGATTAACATTGAAAATATGCTTATTGAGGTTTGTGTTTTGGGTTTTTTTTTTTTGTTGTTGTTGTTCTAAGATATTTAAAAGCAGTGATTATATAAAAATTGAATCATTAAGGTTGTATCATATAAAATCTCTGGAGGTGAGACCAAACACCCCTTAGTGACCTTTAACGTCAGCTTGCATATTAAAAGAAGTTTATAAAGCTTAAAGATATTAACATTTAGATATAAATACTATTAACTAGCATGAAGTCTTTTTCAGAGCTGAGTTTTATATATTTGATTAACAGTTTAACTAAAACCTTCATTCATATGAATTGTATTTTGTATTCCTAATTTTACATTTAGAATAATCCAAAGAGGGGCTAGAGGGGGGTGGCTCAGTGGACCCCAGTTCAAACCCCTGCACCACATACACTACTAAGTGTTGGAGAAACAAAGGCCAGATGAAAAAATAAAGTTCTTGCTTTTTCTCTGTCTCACTCTCTTCTTCTCTCTCTTAAAAATAAAAAATAAATAAATAAAATAATAATAATCCAAAAAATTTTTGCTGAAAAAAATTGTTGCAGTTGACTTTCTAGTTGATATAGTTTTTTTGCCTTTAATTTTGTGTGTTGTTCTAGTGAATATTTGGCAATATTCAAGAAGACAGTTGCAATGCATGAAGTGTTCCTATGTCGTGTGGCAGCACATCCTATTTTGAGAAAAGATCTAAATTTCCATGTCTTCTTGGAGTATAATCAAGATGTGAGTATCAAATTAATAAATGCAGTAATTCAAGGTTTCTTTTTAGAGTTGCTGGACAAGGAGGGGATTAGTTAAAAAAGCTTAAGACCTTTTTGAGAATGTTTTTATTTTTCAAGGCAGTTTAAAGTGGCATATTTTCAGTAATAATGCAGTATTTCAGTAGAACTTGAGTAGATTAATTAAAGGAGGGATGGAAATCATTTTGCAGCTTGAGCATCAGTAATCCAACAATCTGAAATCCAAAACTTTTCGAGCATCAGCTTGATGCAAAATTTTGGAGCAGTTGAGATTTCTGGATTAGGAATGTTCAGTTGTTAGCCTGTGCAGATATTCCCAAATGGCAGAAATTCAAAAATCTCAAATACTATGGCCCCAAGCATTTCAGATAAGGATTTTGGAGTGTATCATATTTCTGGTTTAGGCATGCACAGTAGGTAAAGTCTACATAAATATTCCCAGATTGAAAAACCTCCAAAATCTGAAATGCTGTGATTCTAAGCATTTTGTAAAGGTTACCCTGTACAACATGTGACATTGAGTTTTCATCCTGAAAAGTGAACCTAAGCAGTAGGGTGGGCTGCAAATTTAACTCATGGTAAAGCACCTGTCTAGCATGCCAGAGGCCCTGAATTCAGTCCCCGTTATATATCTATGTGTACACACACACACACACACACACTCACACAATGGAAGAAAGATCAAAGTAGAGCTGGACTATTGGTGGATTACTGGTGCATGGGGATGTGGCTCAGTGGGTAAGCCCTTCTGGGTTCAATATCTGGTACCTGCTCCCCCCCAAAAAAAAGACAGATGTAAGGTTGTACAATTGATTCCTAAGTTCTGTGGAGAATTTCAGGGAGGCACTTGAGCTAAAGAATTCTAGATTATGACCAGGCATGGTGGTGCATGCCTGTAATCCCAGTGACTTGAGAGCCTGTGGCAGGAGGGTTGGGTTGCAAGTTTGAGGCCAGCCTCAGCAACAGCAATTTAGCAAGGTCCTAGGCAACTTAGCAAGAACCTGTTCCCTGTTTCAAAATAAAAAAATAAAAGGGTCTGGGGATGTAGCTCAGTGATAAAGCACCCCTGTGTTTAATGCTCAGTACCAAAAAAAAAAAAAAATTCTAGAATGCTTTGGGTAAATCATTGACTGTTGATCTGTTTAACTGACTCTCTTCAGTGCTGGTTGCTTCTAATTTTCCTCACTCCCTTCTTGCCTTCCTGCATAAAAATTGCAAATAGAAATGAGGTCATTGAGCTTTAAAGGTTCTCCAGTTCTCTTGTTTCTCTCTCTCTTTCTCCCTCTCCCCTTTTGCTTCCCCTCTCTTTCCCTCCTCCCTCTCTTCTCTTCTCTTTCAGAGAGGAAAGGTTTATTTTGGCTCCTCGGTTCAGTCCATTGTCTGAGTGCCATTGCTTTAGGTCTGAGTGGAGGCAGAGCATTGTTGTGGAAGGGCAAGACAAAGGAATGCTGCTTACCTCATGGCAGCTGGGAAATAGAGAGTGAGCTAAAGATTTCCTTGTTCATGTTGCTGGCAAAATTTTTTTTAGTGTGTAGGTGATATAGAGCCTGTATTTGGATGACAAGATTATTTCATGGTTTTTGTGAAAAATGTAGCATAGCGCTTAATTTGCTTCTAAGTTAACATTAGGATCAAAGAATGTTGCATATATAAGCTTACATTTCGGGGCTGGAGCGGTGGCTCATTGGTTTCGGCGCTTGCCTGGCAAGTACGAGGACCCGGCTTCAAACCCCAGCACCACGTACACAACTAAGTGTTGGAGCAACTAAGGCCATGTGAAAAACTAAATAAAGTTGTTTCTCTGTTTCTCGGTCTCTCTCACTGTCCTTCTCTCTTAAAAAACAAAACAAAACAAAAAAAAAACTTACATTTCTGGTTTGGTTTTAGTAAATATGATTTGTGTGAAGTAACTCAAGATCACAGAAATAGTACTTTAAAGATAGGTGTGTTCATAGTGTGAATATGATTGTCTGGTACTGGTGTGTGGCAGTTTATAAGGAACTGTAAAGAATACTGATTATATTGTAAATTATAAGAAGCTGAAACATAATTTATAATAAGATTGCTAAAGAATACATGAAAAGGAACTGGCGTGGTGGCTCAGTGGTAGTATGCTTGCCTGGCATATGTGATATCCCAGGTTCAAATCCCAGCACCACATACACAACTAAGTGTTGGAAAAACAAAAACCAGAGAAAAATAAATGTATAAAATTGACTCTTTCTCCTCTCTCGTACTCTTAAAAAAAAAAAAAAGGAAAGAATTCATAATAATGCTATCATTACTTTTTATCTTTTTAAATTTTATTTTTGGTTGGGCCTTATTGTTGAGTCAACAAGTGAAAAATTATTAAATATTTAGATCAGCATTATAAAATAGCTTTCAGTGCTGGGCATGGTAGTGTGATCTATAATCTCATTGACTCAGGAGGCTGAGTCAGGAGGCTTTCAAATTCAAGGCTAGCTTCATCAATTTAGAGAGCCTGTCTTTAAAATAATAATAATAATAATAATAATAATAATAATAATAATAAAAAGAACTGGAGATGTAGCTCAGTGGTGAAGCATCCCCAGTACCAGAAATAAATAAATAAAAATATTTAGTTATTTAGAAATAACTAAGCAGCTTTCAGAAAGCTTAGAGTTTCATACATTTTCTCCCACCACAGTAAATTTGTTTACTTTTCCTTACTAAAGCCAGGCATGGTGGTGCATGCCTGAAATTTCAACTACAAGAGGCTGAGGCTGAAGGAGTTTAAGGCTAGTACCGACAACTTTGTGAAACCCTGCCTAAAAAATGTACGAGTGCGTGTAGATGTGTATGTGTTTTGGTACCAGTGATTCATTCCAGGGATACCTGACTACCAAGCAACATCCCCAGTTCTTTTTATTTATTTATTTTTATTTCGAGACAGGGCCTTGCTAAATTGCTAAGGCAGGATTTGAATTTGTGATCCTCCTGTCTCAGTCTCCCAAGCTGTTGGGATTACAGGTGTTTGCCACTGCTCCCAGATGGATTTTTTTGGGAGGTGGGTGGGAACTGGAGCATTCATTGGTGCTAGGGATTGAATCTAGGACTTTGTGCATTCTAGACAAGTTTTCTGTCATGGAGTTACACCCACATCCAACAGAGGGTAAAATATTTTATCCCCTAACTTCCACTGAATAAGCTACCTCAATTAGTAAGCACACATAGGATCTTTTCATTGCCCTAGTACTATAGACTATGAACAGCCTCTGTCCTTACACTTCCCTTCCTGTTTTCATTGCATTTTTACTTTTGTTAGCAGTTTTCCTGTTTATCTGTTTCTCACCTAGAGTACTTTCCCTATCATTTATAACAAATTTGTCTTCAGACAGCCCTCTCATTTTCTGTAAAAGCTAATTTCAACTCATAGCAGTTCCTCTTGATCAGATATTAACCTTGTTTTCAGGAAAATGGAAGCCAATCAGAAACCAAATCCCTAAACTTCCTAGGTTCTCCACAATGATCATACCTTGGCAGCTACACTCACTTATTAGCTTTTATATTTATTTTTCTTCTTCCATTCTGGTCTTGATGTCTTTTATTTCTTTTTCCTGCCTAACTTGTGTGACTAGAATTTCTAGGACAATGTAATGAGGTGGCAAAAGCGGACATCCATGCCTTGTTTCTGATGTTAGAGGGAAAGCATTCAGTATTTTACCTTTAAAGGTGTGGGCTTTTTATAGATGTTCTTTGCCAGGTGGAAGAACAATTCCTTAGTATATGAGGACTGGCCCCATGGTGTCAGTAGGAGAAAGAGGCAGACAGATATCAGATTGCAGAGTGCAGTTTATTGGAAGTCTTGCTAGCAGAAGTGTGGCCCTGGGTGGCAACATGACCAATTGGATTCCCACAATTTGGGTCAGAAGGTGAAAGAAAAAAAATATATATAATATTATATTTTATATATATATTATATGCGTATATAATATATATATGGAGAAAGTGACTTTATCTTAGCTGGAATGTACCTCATTTATCTTGAGCTTAATATCAAAGAGTCAGGCACATTCCTTAGAACCAGAGTCTAGTTGTAAAGTTCCATATACCACTTTATTGTTTTTGTCTGTTTATAGTTTGCTGAGAAACTATGCAGGAGAAACCAATAGGGTTACTTCACATCAGTTGTGGCAGTTCCTACTCAAGATGGCTGTAGTACTGTGGGCATTAAAGTCATGGCAATATGTAACAAAATTAGATGGAATGTTGCTTGATGGGGCCTCTGATGGATCAAAAGAGTGAGCCACTTCTCAGTTTTACACTTGGATGACCATTCATGTCACTGAGTCATCTTTTGTGTTCCTTGCACTATGTGTTGCTGACCACCAGCAGAGGACAAGAGGTGATAGATATTTGGATGAGTTCAGACTAAGTAATTTGCAGAATATATTTTCAGAGGTATTGCAGAATCCTATGATGATGTGTTTTAACTCATTAAATTTAATGTTTAAAGGGACTCCAGAGATAAATTTTTATTGTTATTATATATAGTAGTATTAGACAAAGTAAGGTGAAAGGGCTACTTGTACAGAATTGCCATATATACTTCTAAAAGTTGACTTATTATTTAGGCCTTGTTGTAGCCAGGCCTAAATTATTACCAAGCTTTCTTTTTTAATGGTACTGAGGATACTGAGGACTGAACCCAGGGGTACTCTACCACTGAACTATGTCCCTAGCCTTTTTTTTTTTTTTTTTTTTTTTAATTTGAGACAGATTTTTGCTGAGTTGCCCAGGCTGGCCTTGAGCTTGCAGTCTTGTGCCTCAGTCCTCTAAGCATTACAGGCATAGCATGAGCCTACAGAGATTATAGGCATGCATCATCATACTTAGCCCAAACTCCTCTTTTATATCCTAAAGTTTGAAAACCACTGATCACATGTGATGAAATTTCTACTTCATTAAGCTTAAAAACTGGGATCCTTTTGGGATTGTAAGTTACATATGTCTGAAAAGGACACACTATTTTATATTTGTAACCTTAAAAAAATGCTAACCTTAATTACATTTCTTCAGTTGAGTGTACGAGGAAAAAATAAAAAAGAGAAACTTGAAGATTTCTTTAAAAACATGGTTAAATCAGCAGACGGAGTAATTGTTTCAGGAGTAAAGGTAAGATGTTAATTTGATTAACAGTATTGGTTGAAATTCACTTTTTAAAAAAGGAAAATAGAAAAAAAAAGGCAGGGAGAACAGATTGAGATTTTGCATGTACAGAATTAGACTAAAAGATTTTGGACAGTAGAAACAATCCTTAGGCCTGGGAAACTGTGCTCTGTCCCTGAATTGATCTCTGTAGTGAGTTCTCTTCTCCAAGGAGTGAAAAGTCTACAGTCCAGGGAATTTACCCACCTGGAGCCCAGGTCTCTTCCTTCTAAAAGACCATGAACAGATATCTAGACTTCTTGTGTTTCTTTGCCCAAATCCGAAGCCACCTTCTAGGTCCTGCATAAGTGTCTTCTCTCCAGCTGTGCTGCTGCTGTGCATTTCATGGATGGTCAAGGCGTGATCTTGAGGGCAGCTAGGTAGAGAGGAGGGACAAGGGGAAAAATCATGTGCAAGTTGGAATGTCCACCCCCATACACACAGGTCTCTCTAGGTGTAAGATAGACAGAGCTGCAAGGTGGAACAAGAAGAGGGCCTACATCTGTGTTCACACTTGATCTTATCTTAGCCTTGCAAATATTAGGGATTGAGCTAGATTCAGATGTGGAGTTAGGAAATCTCATGTGAAATTTTGGTGTTGTGTCCTAGTGCTATGTGATCTTGGAAAACGTTCTTTCTTTGATTCTTAGTTTTACCATTTTCAAAATGGAGTTGATAAAATGACCTAGCTCAGAGAATTATTGAAAAAAATTTTATGAGATAATATGTTTGATAATAGAAAGTTTATAAAAGTTTTGATACAGAACAGTGGTTCTCAAAATGTAGCCTATTGAAACCTAGACACAAGGACATTTAAAAGCAAGTCTGTAAGGTCAAAATTATTTTTATAAAATCACTAAGATCCTTTTTGCCTTTTTCACCATATTGACAATTAAAACTAGCATATATGAATTTGAGATTTTAAGTAGCATTTTTTTCAACATTAATTCTTGCTATGTGTGTTCTATTGATGTAGGTCTAAGACTATACTATATCAACTGATACTTTTCCAGTTAAAGGCAGTTAGTTTAGAAGGGGGGAAGTAGTGAAATCAGATCCTTGCCCTGAGATAGCTAATTTGGCCAAGTTTGCCAGAGCAGTCAGAAAGAACCCTAATGACTAAGGCCTGGAAGCCGCAGAATGGCCCACAGATTGACTCTTAGACCAAGAAAAATAGATTGTTACTTCTAGAGCCAGAATTTTTTTTTCTTTTTCTCAAAAACAGTCATTTCCACTGGCAGTGAGGTGTCTCATGAAGCAAAGTACAAGTAGGAACATGTTTCAGAGTACAGCTTAGAGATATTAACCATGTGAAGCCCTCTGAGACTTCAGCTACAAAACCATAGATTACTTACCTGATACAAATGCATGTTTAAGCCAGTAGTAATACCAGCTGAAACAGAAGGATCACAAGTTTGAGGACATTCTGGACAACATAGCAAGATCTCTCTCTCAGAAACCCCAAAAACAAACAAAAAAAGAAATGCATGTCTTTTAAAGTCTTAATGTGTTGATAAATCTGAGTTTTAGAGGTATAACTGTGCTGTTTTCCTGATAATCTTTTTATATTTATAATGATGACAAAGTTATTTATATATTATACTAAAGCAAGTAAGTGAAAAAAGTTCATATTTTCTTTTGATCCTATAGGATGTAGATGATTTCTTTGAGCATGAACGAACATTCCTTTTAGAATATCATAACCGAGTTAAGGACGCATCTGCTAAGTCTGATAGGATGACAAGATCCCATAAAAGTAAGATTTTTTTTTTCTGTTGCTAAAGCTTGAATTTTTTAATGGAATAATAATAAAGTTGACTTTACTTAGAGTTTGTAAAAAGTCTTGATGTAGAACAGTTCTTTTTTTCAAACTGTGGTCTATTGAAGCCTAGGCCCCAAGTGAATCTGCAGCATCAAAACTATTTTCATAAAATTACTGTGATACTTTTTTGCCTTTTTCACTATGCTGATACATTGATGATGCAAAGGAAAAGGTGGGTAAAACCATTAATGCCTTGTTAATACAAATCAAGGCAGTAGCACCAAACTGTAGTAATAGTCATTGTAGTGTTTCCTATCATGACTTGTGATTTTAAAAAATTGTAACTTCAGCTGGGTGTGGTGGCACACACCTGTAATCCCAGCAACTTGGGAGGCTGAGTCAGGAGGATCATCAGTTCAAAGCCAGCCTCAGCAACTTAGCGAGGCTCTCATCAACTTGGTGAGACCCAGTCTCAAAATAAAATATAAAAAGGGCTGGGGATGTGGCTCAGAGGTTGAGAGGCCCTGGTTTCAATCCTTGGTACAAAAAAAGAAAAAAGAAAAATGACTTTGGTGAAGCAGCAAAATTTAATAATAAGGAATCTCTACCTCTTAGTTCACACTTAAAATACTCTGAAGGGCTGGAGTAGTGGCTCAGTGGTATTGTACTTGGCTAGAATGCATGAGGACCCGAGTTTGAACACTACCACCACATAACACAATGAAGTGTCAGCAACGAAAACCAGATGAAAAACTAAGTTGATTCTCTTCTCCTCTCCCTCCCTCCCTCTCTTTAAAAAAAAAAAAAAAAAGTCTGATGAAATGGGGAATAAGTATAAAATATTTGGCATACTGAAGTATAATGCTTCTTTCCAGAAAAGCATTTTAAATGTGATTGTAACTGAATTGAGTGCTTTTTCCATTTACTTGTAAGAACAACTGACCAACTTCCTAAATGAACAATGTATAATACCACAAATTGTGTATATAAAGATCCATTCAAAGTACAAGGTAGATCAGTGGGGTTTTTGAGCAGCTTATTTGAGTATAATCAATATTGATAGGATGCAATTATCGAAAAAGGGGCGGTGCGGAGCGGTGGCTCAGCAGTTCCAGTGCTTGCCTGACATGCATGAGGATGTGGGTTCAAACCCCAGCACCACCTGTACAACAGAGTGTCAGAGCAATCAAGGCCTCATGAATAACTGAATAAGATTTGATTCTGTTTTTCTGACTAGCCCTTTTTTATTTTTATTTTTATTTTTTAAAGTGAGAGGGACAGTGACAGAGAGAGAGAGGAGAGAGAGAGAGAGAAACAATTTTTATTTAGTTTTTCATGTGGCTTCTGTTGCTCCGAGACTTCGTTATATACTTGGTGCTGGGGTTCGAACTCACGTACTCGCGCATGCGAGGCAAGTCCTGTAACCGCTGAGCCACCGCTCCAACCCTCACTAGCCCTTTTTTTAAAAAAGGGGAAAAAAAAGAGAGATGCAGTTATCGGGCTGGAGCAGTGGGTCAGCAGTTACAGCGCTTCCTTAACATGCATGACTACAGGGGTTTGAACCCAGCACCATATACACGACAAAGTGTGAGAGCAATGAAAGCAACATGAAAAACCAAATAAAAATGAATTTTCTTTTTCTCTCTTTCACATGCTTTGACATGTGTTAAATAATCCCCGTAATAAAGATAATGGGGGCTGGATCGGCACCTTGGTGGTTGTAGCACTTGCCTGGCATGCATGAGTATGGGGGTTCGAACCCTAGCACCACGTACACAACAAACTGTGGGAGCAATGAAAGCCACATGAAAAACCAAATAAAAGTGGATTTTTCTCTTTCTCTCTCTCTCTGTCTGCCTTTAAAAAAATAAAAAAGATAGTGAACGTATGGATAACCCCTGGAAGTTTCCTTGTGACCTTATGGCTTTTAATTCCTTTCTCCCTGTTCAGATAAAATGAACTATGGTAGTCACTATAGAATAGTCACAGTTTCTGCAGTTTTATATAAATGGAATCATACAGCATGCTTTATTGCTGGGTTTTGAAACTCCAACTTATTTTGAGATTGATTTAAGTTGTGTCTGTCAATAGATCATTCCTTTTTATTGCTGTGAGTAGTATTCCATTGTATGGGTATACCAACACAGTTATTGACCATTTGCCTGTTGGTGGACATTTGGGTTGTTTCTAATTTGTGTCTATTACAAATAGAGCTGACATATGAGCCACCTGTATATCTCTTTGTATGGACATACACTTTCATTTCTCACGTATAATACTTAGAAGTAGAATGATTGTGTCATGCGGTAAATGTATATTTAACTTTTTAAGAAATGGCCAGATTTCTTTCATAATGATTATACCTTTTTGTATTTCTACCAGCAGTGCTGTGAAGAGTTCAGTTGCTCTACGTCCTTGTCAGTTTATCATTATTTTTATTTTTAACTAGTACATAAAGCATAAAAATTATGTACATTAGTGTAATATTAGGTGATATTTTAACACATTTATACATTGGATGATATTTAAATGAGGTTAAACAACTGTCTTCTGAAAATTTATCATCTTTATGGTGAAAATTTCAAAATCTCTTCTTTAGCATTTTGAAATATATAGTACCTTATTCTTGCCTCTAGTTACCTTATTGTGTAATGGCACACTAGAACCTCTTTCTCATAGTAAAAAAAATATGGGGAGAAAAAGACCCTTAACTATAACTTAATACCCCTTGATCAACCTTTCATCATCATTCCCTCCCCCTACTCTTTCCTCATTCTCTGCTAATCACTGTTATACTCTCAGCTTCTATGAGATCATCTTTTTTAGTGTCTGCATATGTGTGAGATCTTGTACTTGTCTTTCTGTGCCTGGCTTATTTTGATAGTGATCTCCGGTTTCATCCACATTGTTGCAAATGTCAGGATTTAATTTCTTTTTATGACTGAATATTAGTCCCTTTTTTTTTCTGAGAGAGAGAATGAGAGCCAAGAGAAAATCAGTTTTTATTTTTTCATCTGGTTTTTGCTTTTTTGTTTTTTCTACACTTAGTTGTGTATGTGGTGCTGGGGTTCAAACCTGGGTCTTCATGCATGCCAAACAAATGTTTTACCACTGAGCCACCAGCCCCAACCCTGTGTATTTTGAGACAGGGTCTTGCTAAGTTGCCCAAGCTGGTCTTGAATCCTCCTACCTCAGTGTCCTGAGTAAGTGGGATTACAGATGTGTGCCATCATGCTTGGCAGTATTGAATATTTTTTAATATACTTATTGGCCATTCTTTTGAGAAATGCCTAGGTTTATTGAATTGTTTTCATTTTTTAAGAGAGAGGGACAGTGAAAGAGAGAACCAGTTTTATTTAGTTTTTCATATGGCCTTGGTTGCTCCGACACTTTGATGTATACGTGGTACTTGGGTTCGAACCCATGTCCTTGCACATGCCAGGCAAGCTCCGTAACTGCTGAGTCACCGCTGCAGCTCTGTTGCATATTTTTTAATCAGGTTATTTCTTTTTTTACTATTGAATTTTTGAAGTTCCTTATTTATTCTAGATATCAATATCAGATGTACATATTATAAATATTTTCTCTCATTCTTCAGGTTGTCTGTACTCCATTGTTTCCTTTGCTGTGCATCTTTTGTTGGATATGATCCCATGTGTCTGTTTTTCCTTTTGTTTCCCGTGCTTTGGGGGATTTTTTCCAAAAAATATTTGCCTGTTCTGATATTCTGAAGCATTTCCGCTGTCTTTCCTTTAGCAGTTTCATAGTTTCAGGTTTACACGTAAGTTTTTAATCTATTTTGGGTTTATTTTGTGACTGGTGAGAGGGGTCCACTTTTATTCTGTTGCATGTAAATATCTAATTTTCTCAGCATCATTTATTGAAAAAATGGTTCGTGGGGCTGGAGCTGTTTGAGCACTTGCCTGGCATGTGCAAGGATCCAGGTTTGAACCCCATCACCACATACACAAATAAGTGTCAGAGAAACAAAGGCCAGATGAAAAAAGAAAAAAAAATTATTCTTTTTTTTTTCTCTCTCTCTATTCCCCTCTATCTTTTGGCGGGGCAGGGGGCAGGTGGCTGTTTCTCCCATATGTGTTCTTAACACCTCTGTCAAAAGTCAGATGGCAGGGGCTGGAGCGGTGGCTCAGCAGTTACAGCGCTTGCCTTGCTTGTTGCGAGTACACGGGTTCGAACCCCAGCACCACATACACAATGAAGTGTCTGAGCAACGAAAGTCCATGAAAAACTAAATAAAAATTGATTCTGTCTTTCTCTCTCTCACTACCCCTCTCTCTTAAAAAAAAAAAAAAAAAAAGTCAGACGGCATGGCTATAGCTACGGTTCAGCAGTTACGGTGCTTGCCTGGCATGTGTGTGGGTTTGAACCCAAGCACCACGTACAACTAAGTGTCAGAGCAATGAAAGCCACATGAAAAAGTAAATAAAATTGATTTTTTTCTTTCTCTCTTTCTTTAAAAAAAAAAAAAGTCAAACGGCACCAGGTGTTAGTCCCAGCAACTTGGGAGACTGAGACAGGAGGATTGCAAGTTCAAAGCCAGCCTCAGCAACTTAGCAAAGCCCTAAGCAACTTACTGAGACTGTCTCAAAATGAAATATAAAAAAAGGGATGGGGATGTGGCTCAGTGGTTAAGCATCTTTGGGTTCAATACCTGGTTTATTGTTGTTTTTAAGAGAGGGAGAAAGAGAGAATCAACTTTAGTTTATTTTTTCATCTGGCCTTTGTTACTTTGACACTTACTTATGTATGTGGTGCTGGGATTTGAACCTGGGTCCTTGAGCATGCCAGGCAAGTGCTCCAACTGCTAAGCCACTGCTCTGCCACCATTCCAGGGCCCCTGCTTCCTAATTTTTAAAAAATATAGCTGTTTTTTCATTTGAAATGTTATTTTTTTTTATTTTTTTTTATTTTTAAAGAGAGAAGGACAGTGAGACAGAGAGAATCAATTTTTATTGAGTTTTTCACATGGCTTTTGTTGCTCCAACACCTAGTTGTGCACGTGGGTGCTGGGGTTTGAACCCATGTATTTGTGCATGCCGGGCAAGCACTGCAAGCGCTGCAACCACTAAGCCACCGCTCAAGCCCTTTTATTTTTATGTTTTTAAAGAGAGAGGGACAGTGAGAGAGAGAGGGAGAAAGAGAGAAATAATTTTTATTTAGTTTTTCAGGTGGCCTTTGTTGCTCCCAGACTTCATTGTATACATGGTGCTGGGGTTCCAACTTGAGTACTTGCACATTGCCAGGAAAGTGCCATAACCGCTGAGCCACCGCTCCAGCCCTGAAATATTATTTATGTATAATGAGTTTAAACAGACTGGGTTTAAATTTAACACAGTGGTATGTTAATTTTATTCTTTGTATGTATGTATGTGTTTATTTATTTATTTATTGTGGTGCTGGAAATTGAACTTTGAGCCTACATGTGCTAATAAATAAGCACTGTACCACTTAGCCACATCCCCAGCCCTAATACTGTTTACTTTAAATGATCTACTAAATGTTTGAAAGTTTTTGTTTTATGTTTTTAAAAATAAACAGTTGTATATTGATAGATAACAACTGATGTAAACAAAACTTCTTAGGTTCCTTAGTAATTTTTAGGAATGTAAAGGAGTCCTAAGATCAAAGAGTTTGATAACCTCTAAAATAGAGTCTAATAGTAGAGTATTTAGAATTGTTAGCCTCCATTTTGTAGTTACAGAAAAGGAGGAAATAAAAGAAGTCTCTGGCTTGGCTACGTCTATTCTTGTGTCATTCTTTTGTGAAGGTTTCTGTTGACAGCCATCAAGCCAGGAAACCTTCGTGGATCTGACCTGACTGCATTCAACTGCTGTTTTATTTATTTTCATTGTTGTGACCAGAAGACCTGACAAGAACAATTTAGAGGAGGAAAAGTTTATTTTGGCTCATGATTTCCGAGTTTCAGTCTGTGGTCAGCCATCTCATCGCTGATGAGGTAGAACAACATGGCAGAGGAAAGCAGCTCAGCGTGTGGGAGCCAGGAAGCAGAGAGAGAGCCCTGCTCACCGGTGACAAAATATAAACACCAAAGGCACACCTCCAGTGATCTACTTCCTGTACTATACCCTACAGTTACCATCTAGTTAAGCCATATCAGTGGATTAATCCATCAATTAGGTTGTACCTGGCATAATTTGATCATATCACCTCTGAAATTTTTTGCTTATACATGAGCTTTGGAGAACACTTCATGTCTAAACCCAAGGCAGGTTCCCTGTCTTTGGTTGCTGGTAACATGAAATTTTTTTTGTATTTTCTTATATCTTTGCAATATTCATTAACTCATTTAATTTTCCATGTATTTTTGTAATATTTAAGGTGGACACCATTATCCCTTTTTCCAGATGAGGGAACTGAGGTATAGACAGGTTAAGTGATACACCTAGGGTTCTGTACCTGATTAAGTTGGAAAGCTGGGATTGGACCCTAGGCAATGCATTCAAATCCATACTCTTTGACCATTGTGTGGAACACTTCATTTTCCGAAATCAGAGAAGCATTCGTTATACTTTTTTTTTTAATGTTGGGAAAAAAAATGTATATTTAGAATTGGCCAGCTGGTCTGTTTAGATGATTCCAATTTTGTTGACAACGTCCAAAGCATCATAATCGGGAGTCAGTTGAACATATGCCTTCTTCTCTCAATCAGGCCTGATCAGAGTGTTAACCTTGGCCACATCAGTGTCATAGAGCTTTACAGCGGGTTTGATCTGGTATTTGTTGGCCTTGACATCTACAATAAACACAAGTGTGATGTTGTCTTCAGTCTTCTTCATGGCCTACTCAGTGGTCAGGAGGAACTTGATCATGGCACAATGGTCAAGCTTGTTTCTCCTGGGGGCGCTCTTTCAAGGATATTTGGGCTGCCTCCAGAGCCACAATGTCTTAGACTGCCAAAAAGTAGGTGATGTGGAGATCTTTTTATGGCTGGGGCACCTTTCAACACTGCCTTTTTGGTCTTTAAAGCTTTGGCCTGATTGCCATCTTGGTGAAAAGACTTTTTTTTTTTTTTTTTAAGAGAAAGGGAAAGGGGCTGGAGTGGTGGCTCAGAGGTTTGAGCACTTGCCTGGCATGCACAAGGACCCAGGTTTGAACTCCAGCACCACATACACAATTTAGTGTCAGAGAAATTAAGGTCAGATGAAAAGCTAAATAAAGTTGATTCTTTCTCTCACTTTCTCTCCCAAGAGAGGAGGGGGAGAAAGGAAGAATCAGCTTTAGTTATTCATCTGGTTTTTGTTTCTCCGACACTTAGTTGTGTATGTGGTGTTGGAGTTTGAACCTGGGTCCTTGTGTATGCCAGACAAGTGCTCCAACTGCTGAGCCACTACTCTTTTTTTTTTTTAAGAGGGAGAAAATCAATTTTATTAATTTTTTCATCTGGCCTTTGCTTCCCCAACACTTAGTTATGCATGTGGTGCTGGGTTCAAACCTGGGTCCTCCTGCATGCCAGTGAAACACTGTAACCACTGAGCCTCCCCACACCAGCCCTCATTATACTCTCTTTCTCAACAAGTATGTCGCCCTAATGGGATGAACACTGATAATAGTGCTGTGTTGACATTGAGTACCACTCATCTAGTTTCTCAAGCTCCATAATTTTCTTTCCTGTGGTAGGAATACTGTTTATAGTTCCTATTAAACTTCCTAAATATCTTTCAGCTATGTTGGTGTCTCTCTGTTCCCACTGTCTCAATCTTTTTTTTTTTTTTTTTTTAAGAGAGAGAGAATTTTTATTGAATTTTTCACATGGCTTTCATTGCTCTGACACTTAGTTGTGTGCATGGGTGCTGGGGTTTGAACTCCTGTACTTGCGCATGCCAGGCAATCTCTGTAACCTCCAAGCCTCCGCTCCAGCCCCTCCCACTGTCTAAATCTTGACCCTCAGTATCAGTTGCTAGATTATTGCAATAATTTGCTAGTAGATCACCCACCTTTTTTTCATCTCTCTACAGAATTTTTTTTTAAAGACAGAGAGAGAAAGAAGCAGTTTCATTTAGTTTTTCATGTGGCTTTTGTTGTTCCAGTACTTCATTGTACACATGGTGCTGGGGTTTGAATCTGCGTCCTCACACATGCCAGGCAAGCACCGTTAACTTCTGAGCCACTGTTCCAGCCCTCTGCAGAATTTTTAAAATCTAAAATCCTTAGGTTGTTTTTACCACTACAATGACATAAAAATGTTCAATAACATCCATTGCCACGATATCAGGTCATGGCTTACATGACTTTATTCCAAGATGCCAGGTTTTCTGTCTTCAGTTCCATCCACTCCCCTATGTATCCTGCAGTAAATTTTACTCATGTCGTTCTTTTTATTCAAAATGCTCTCTCTTTGCCTGGTGAAGGTTTGCTCATTTTACAAACTCCAGCTCATTCTGTAGTTCTATAAATCCTTCCCTGACTTAGGCAGAAAGTATCTGTTTCCCCTATTCTCAAAGTAATTTTCACATGTACTCAATATAATATTCATTGTATTGCATAATGTCATATCTTTTACTAGATTTGGTGTATCCCATGTGTTGCATATAGCTGCTCAGTAAGTATTTTTAAATCAATGACTAAATATATTCTTAAAATTTTTTCCATAGGTGCTGCAGATGATTACAATAGAATTGGTTCTTCATTATATGCTTTAGGAACTCAGGATTCTACAGATATATGCAAGTAAGGATTCTAATTAAGACATTATTAAAGCCAGGCATGGTGGTGCAGACCTGTAATCCCAGCAATTTGTGAGGCAGAGGCAGCAGCATTGCAAGTTCAAAGCTATCCTCAGTAACTTAGCAAGGCCCCACCCAAGAAGCTGAGCAAGAGCCTGTCTCAAAATAAAAAAAATTAAAGAAGGGCTAGGGATATGGCTCAATAGTTAATTGCCTCTGGGTTCAGTTCCTGGTACCAAAAAAAAAAAATTATTAAATATAAGTGAAGCAGAAAAGTTTGTTGGCATCCTAGACACACATAGTACTTGTAATCTAGGCAGGCATTTTGGAATAGTTTTGTCAAAAAATTGATGATAAGGAGTATTTTTATAAACTTGGGTTGATTGATTTTTTTCCTAATATTTTTAAATCTAAAATAAAAATGGGCTTAAATATATAGTTTTAATATTTACAATCTTCTGTTTCACGAAAGTGTGATGATTTGCATGTAAGAGAATTTGTCAATGTATTTTATCACATATAAAAACGTTACCTTGAAATTATATATTTATATATGTGGGGGGCAGTGAGTGTGTGTGTGTGTGTGTCTCATTGGACCTTGGACTATTTTTCCCCCATACTGGGGTTGAACCCAGGGGTGCTATACCACTGTTCCCACCCCTCCCTTCCTCTTTTTGGTACGGGGGATTGAACTCTGGGACATGTAATAACTGAGCTATATCCACATCCCTTTTTATTTTTTTATTTTGAGACAGGGTCTCACTAAATTGCTTAGGACCTCACTAAGTTGCTGAGGCTGGCCTCAAACTTGCAGTCCTGCCTCAGTCTCCCAAGTAGTTGAAATTACAAGTGTGTGCATTTTATCTAGCTCAAATTGAGTTTTTAGTTTTTTTGTGGTACCAGGGACTTAACCCCAGTGGCAAGTGCTGTGCCGCTGGACCACATCCCACCCCAGTTTTCACTTTTTAAAGAGACTGCTTTTATAACAGCAACTCTTTGGATAATCCTAGGGTGACCCAAAGGATAAGATATACATTGGTGCAGAGCTTTCTGGAAGTTGCTTAAACGGCTGTTCTTTATTTACTTCATGCTAGTTTTTTAAATTTTAATCTAACTTTAGTTGATTTTAGTTGCTTTTATAATATTGCTTTATTATTTATTGAAAAATAATTCAAATATGTATTTTTTGAGGCATTGGGGATTGAACCCAGTGACTTGCACATGCTAGGCAAGTGCTTTACCACTGAGCTATGTCCCCATCTTTTTTATTTCTTGTACTTTGAGACAGTATCTTGCTTAGTCACTGAGGCTGGCCTCAAACTTGTGATTCTCCTCAGGCTCCTGAGTAGCCAGGGTTATAGGCATGCATCCACTCAGAACAGGTTTGGGTTTTTTTTTTTTTTTTTTTTTTTTT
>PVKS010026937.1:0-28055 GCA_004027875.1 Aplodontia rufa | reverse complement strand
TGAACATGTTTCTCTGCAATTGTGAGTTCAAATTCATATCACAAATATGTATTTTTCTTAATTTTAATAAGGTATTAAAATGATAAAATAAAGGGAATATAACTACTTAAAAATTTTTTTACATATGACCATAATTTGAGTAAACTCTAATACTTCAGACTTGACAAATACTCCCAGACACTTATGAAAACTGTAATTTTTGAGAGAAAGGGCAGTAATCAAAGTGCTCTTTTGCTCTTAGAAGTCATTTTGCCTACATTTCTACCTATACTGCTTCCACCCTATTGTTTTTGTTGCTATAGTGTAACCTTTTTATACATTTGTCCATATCTCTTAGTTCCTGGAGATTTCTTGGGGTAGTATTGCTTCATAGTTCTGATCAGTTGTTATGCTTTCAAATTATGTACATAGCAATCTTGCAGTTCACCTACATTTTAGTTTTTATTGAACTTTACTGTTTAAGTCTGTCATAAATACACTCCCAGATAAAATATCTGGCTGGACCTAGTGCTTGTGTATGGAGTGCTGAAGAATTTGTTTTCCTTACAACTTGGCAGGGATCAAAAATAGCAGTAGACCTTGCAGATACAGTTCTCACAGTAACTAGAATGTCTTAAGAAATGTCCAATTGCAAAACTGGGAGTAAAACTGGAAATGTACCAGTTTCTCTAGATTAGGGGCCAGAAGTCAAAGTTTGTAACTGTAAAAGACCCTGGAAATTGAAAGGGGGAAATCACAGAAAGAAAACGACACAAAGGGAGCCACAATATCTGCATAGGAATCCTCTTGTAGTCTCGAATGGCTCTTACATTGGAAAAGTCACTGGGGAGCTTGAGGAAGCTTAAGAGCCTAAAAACAGCTGAGCAGGAATTCTGAGCGCTGCCTCAGGCTAGTAAGAGAGAATTTAGAATTTAGACAACTTCAAAAGGCTTTGTAAATAATTCAGGAACTTCAATTAAAAATTTAAAAAAAGCTATACCTTGCCCTATGATTCAAGATCCCATAGATGAGGAACGTACCTTAGGACTAAAGACAATGACAAAAGACAAATATTCTGACAAAACATCTAGTTTCCAATGTACAGACTAGCTAGCCAATTATTTCAATGTCTCTTAGAAAAAAAATAAAAATAATCAGAGGAACATAACACAATCTAGAATCCCTACAACAAATGTATTGAAGAACACTAACCAATAAGTTGAAAGGGAATAAATAGAATGAGGCTGCTTTATGATGCTTTACATTTATGATGTGTTATATATGTCAACTCAGGATGCAATATGTGTTAAATCACAAAAAAATGGCACAATACATTTCATGTACATAAATACATGCACACGCATGCATACACACACATGCACACACACACAAGAAATGAAACACTGATGCCTGTATCTTTCTCTAACCTCTTTAATATTACTATAGCTCATTGATAGAGAAATAAGTCATGAAAAAGAAATCAGTGACATAAATACAGAAATAAAGGAAATAGAACATTTTTGTTAAAGGAGTAACATTATGCATGAAGAAAATTCTAGCGGATTTTAAACAAATTACTTTGCAAATTATACAAACAATCCTGCTATAAATTATAGTAATCAATAAAATAAGGGATTGGTATAGGGGGAGACAGATCAATGAAAAAAATAAAATGTAAATATAGATATAACCACATATAGTTAATTTATTTTCCACAAAGATGCCAAAGCTATTCAATGGATGAAACTGTCTCCAAATAAATGGTTCTAGAGTAAGTGGATATGTGCATAGAAATAATGAATCTTGCTCCCTACCATGTTCCATACATAAAAGTGAATAATAGTACGTCACGGAGCTAAAGGTAACAGTCAAAACTCTAAAGGTTCCAAAGATATCTTAGGAAAATATATTGCGATAGTAAAAAAATTTCTTAGAATATTTTTTTAAAAATGTAAGGAAAAAATGAGAAATTAAAATTCTTCCTAATTCAGTATTTCTATTCATCAAAGTTATATCTGCTCCACATCATTATTAAAGAAATAAAAGATTACATTTCACCCAATTTAGAATGAGTACAATTAATGTTAATATCTTAGTCTGATCTTTATCTTTCAGCTCTCCTGTGTACTCCTGCTACAAGAAAAAATTTATTATTCCTGTGTCCTTCTGAAGGCACTTTGTGCATATCTGAATATGAAAAAATATAGTTTTAGCCCTTTTCATTTTTTATTTTGAGAGTGGATTGCTAATTGCTTAGGGCCTCACTAAGTTGTTTAGGCTGGCTTTGAACTTGCAGTCCTCCTGAGTCTCTGGGATTACAGGTATGCACAAAGTTTTATTTCTTTTTAGTATAAGAAATAGCATATAATATATACATATACACACACATATATATATAGCAGATAATATATACTTTGATTATTTACAAGTATATTCATATACACATGCAGAGATTATTCATTATATTTATAATATTTGTACAATGTTACATTTAGGGGTTTCAGCTTAGCATTATAAAAATAATCAAATCATTTGTTTCAAATTTTCAATGCCAAAATATTAAGTCATTTTCATTACATTTCTCTACTCAACCATCATAACTATGTATATGTATATATACATGTATACGCATATATGAAAAATGATAGTAAATTTATTATTAATTAAAGGTAGTAGTTAATGTTAGTATTATAACTGTACCATGTCAAATTAGCTAACACCCTAAATAATAAATATCCCAAACCCTAAAAGCATTACAGTTATTAAGTTAAAAACATATATTAAATAAAAAGTGTCTATTACTGAATTCAGCAAATTTGCAAGAGTACAATGAAATAAATGTTGCAAACACTTTAGATCAATGAACAATAAACAAACAAAAATGTCATAAAAATTAAGCAACAAACTATAGTTTGAAGTCAAATATTTTATAACTTTCAAAAAGAATATGGGACTAAGATTATGTTGTTTCTTCATTAAAATATCTCAATGGTAAACAAAAAAATTTCAGTGAACTATTCATTTTTTTAATGACCTATTTTTTCTTCTTATATACAATCTTTGGAAAACTTTACATTTATTTTTCTTTTTCCTTCATCTTAACTTGGTTGTTTGAAAGGAAAAGCAGTCTTTACTTTTAGAAAATCAACAACTCCTAGGACCAGTTGACCCTGACAGTGAGAATTGATCTTCAAGGATGTTTAGAAGTGAAAGAATTGACTCCACTTAGGAATGTATAGGGCCTATTGGCCAAAACTCTCATGTCTGTAGCTCACATATATGGTTTCGGTGCATACAGAGCCACATTCAGGATGCCTGATCTTAAACAGTGTGAGAGTAACTCAATGGGGTTAATTCTTTTTCCAGTCATAAAGTGGATACTTTCCTACACAACGATAATTGTTTTCAGTCTTTATTTTTACTTCCTAATATGGGAATTAATGTTATTTGAAAAAGTAGGGCAAGTACATGTTAAATATATTTTTTTTAATAATCTAGCTAAATTTTCTTACTCCAATTCCCAAATAATAAGCAGTGGTATATGATAGAAAACAAACTAATGAAACACACAGAAAATTCTCAGAAATGAATTTACAGCTAGTTAAATTTGGAGATCCAGAACACCACTTTCGTAAAGTATCTTCTTGCCTCCCATGCTGCCAAGCTGTTGTAACTCCACAGGGCAGAGTACTTTCAAAAGTACGAAGTGCAGCACTAGGGAGAGATGCTAAGGCACTGCTTTTGAACTAGAAACGAAGCCAGCTGGAGGTTCTAAGCTTAAAAGAAAGAATTTTCACCACCAGCTTTCCCTCACTCCCCCTTTCCCACTTCATGACATGGAACTGAATCCAGCTCAGGGACCTCTCTTAGAGAAGGGAAAAGATGGAAGTTCCTTAGGCACCATTGTTCTGTAACCAGACTAATACCTGACCCAACATGTGGCATGACCTGGAGCAGAAATGCTATAAAAATGTAATTCTCCTTTAACCCCTCCATGTAAATCATCAGAAAGCTTCCCTCCACTGATTTAAACAAATTTGGTCTTTGACCTCTAGAGCTAGAATTGGCCTCAACAACTCTTTCAGATGGTTGTAGTATTGACTGTTTGATGAATGTCAACTACCATAAAACACAATAGTATTTCATGAGAGATCTTCAAAAAATGCCACATATGTCCAAAGTCAGGGTAACAGTCTCTTCATCCCAATATATAAGTAGCATAAAATATTACAGATTAATGAAATAATGCTCTTTGTTGTATCAAGATTTGGCATCTCATGCAGCTGTGATTTGTGATATTGTTCACCCAGTTGCAACACCTGTCAATGTGCTTCCTATGGTAACTTCAAAAGGCTTCCAATAAATACCAAATGTTTGAAAGGGTTCTCATGTGTATAGTAGGAATTTTTCTGGGTTTGTGATTTTTGATACTTAACAACATAATCAGTAACAATAGTTCATAAGCCAAAAAGTTGTTTAATGATCTACATGCAAATGTTCAAGATTGAAAACTTGAAACACTCCAGAAGAAAAAAGAAATTCTATTTGTTTTATTTTCTAAAGGAAAAATAAAGCCCTAACAATATATTTTTAACACCTTTAAATAAAATTTAAACTATATAATTAAAGCAAGATTTTCAATATATTTCATAATTTATGTATTAAACTTTTTAAAGGAGTTTTCAAGAGTTTTCTACTGATATTTCTATAGACACATTTATAGATATATAAGTATATGAATATATAAATACACATATTATAAAATATATATAAATTTCTATCTCTAAACTGATATGAATTTCAACATCTCTTTGTCCATAATGTTTAATAAACTGCAATACAGGAAGATATTGTATTGAATATAGTATTAAAATGTTTTGGTACTTAATAGTTCAAAAATTGTTTTATTTAATTGAGACCAACTGGCCTCATTGCATCTTATAAACTTTGCAATATATATTCAGCAAAAAGGAATAAAAATGAACAGATGTTTCTCCTTAAAGAAGGCAGACAAAGATTTTTCTTACACAATAAATCAGTTGCTAGTGGATTTCCAAGACATTACTTCAGGCTATTTAGGTATAAGACTTAAGGAAAAAAACAAGTTACCTCTGTATGGATCCAAAATTGGTAAAGGAGATTGAACTGAAGATGAACAGCATACACGGAAGGTGGTATGAAGAGGGCCAGAGGAGAGTAGAAAATCTTTAAGACAAAAATTTTAAAAATCACATATACGATCTCTCAACATAAGTCTTTATTAATCATTCAATATTCCGAATGTATATTTCTTTAGGAAATAAACCTTATTTTTGACATTGCAACATTAATTTTTCACATTGTGGTAAAATTACAGACATGTACAAGTTAAATCCATTAGACTTCTATTTCATATTTATTGTTGTCTAGTTAAAATATCATTTGCTGTGTATCATTTGTTTGATCTTGAAAGGTTAGATGTGTTTCTTGCATATGAAAAAATTTCATATACAAATATAAATACTTATTTATTTAAGTTTTAAAAAGTGTAGAAGCACTGTGCTTTTGTACCAACTCCCAAATTCTGTGTTACTATCCGGAATTTCTAATATTAAAATTAGACATAAAATGTATTTTCAAATAAAGAAATGATAGAATATACTTTTCATTTTAAATTTGTTTTTATGTAGCCAATTAATAGCATCATAATAGTTATAATGTGGTGACACAGTGGAAACAAATTCTGAAGTGAGTATTTCCTAACAGATGGATACATCTCTCTGCCCTGGAAAAGCAACTTTTGCTTAAACCACAGAACTGCTTAGAACCAACTACTAACCATGATCTGCTGTGCTATCCTAATGACTTTGGTCCCCAAAAATGGTTTAAAATGTTGATAGAAAACATTTTATTAAATGAAAAACTAAGCAACAAATTAAGAATAAGGATCTTACATTCACTTTACATTTCTGATATAAGTACACATTTATAAAAGACCAGATATGTTAAATATATTTTTCTGAACATTATGACTTTATTTCTAAATTATTTTAAGACTTTTGTTCTCAATTAGGCAAAATGCCATTTCAAGAATGATTAGTAATAATTATGGATTTGAAATTGGACATTTACATAAATTTCTAGTTTCTGTTTCTAAACTTAAGTCATGAAAAATATCAACTATCAACACAAACAAGGTCAGTTTAGTTACTTATAAATTGATTTTTAATCAATGGAATAAAGTAGTGAGCAAATAAGGGATATAGTGGTCTTAGTCAAGGGATCAGCTTTTAAGCTGTGGTTCCACTGAAGACACCCTCTTTTTTTATTTACAAAGTTTGTAAACTTTTCCAGGACTCAGTTTCCTCAAATTAATGGAGAAGGAGAACACCACTTGAAAATTATTGATCCTTGAGGTTCCAAAAGATCTATGATACTATGATTTGAATTTTTGTAAAAGATTATAATAATCATTTTATAATAGGTTAAAAACCAGTATTTATAACACATACATGGCCTATGTTCAAGGGATAATTTGGAAACCCTTCTGATATATAAGAAAAAATGTAAAATTGATTTTGGATGCTTAATAAATGGTTCTGTTTGTAAAGACAGTAAATGGCAGATTAAATTTTTAATATTTATAGTATATTAAAATTTCCCAAATTCTGGAGAAATAGTCTCTTGAAATAATAACAGTTAGTATGGAAAAGTGGTTGTATGGTTAAGTAGGAAAGTGGTGGGTTAAACAGGTGAAATTTCTTTACAAAGAATTTTCAGAGCCTTTACCACAAACTATTAGCCCACAGATTAATATCTTGATGAGTTTCTCATAGGATTAGATTTCCTAAAACTTAATTTTATGAAACAATATCCTAAACCTTATAAATCAATAACTATAATGATAAACTGACAATTAGAAAGATCAGTCCACCAAGTATTCAAAAAAGTTACATTTTAAATAAGAAGTAAAAGTATAAATCAGAAAATGTCATATGAATTATTACTGATAATTTTTATGATTAATACAATGTCACAAGTAATCCTAATTATATAACCAAGTTTCCAATTTTTTAGATTCAAAGGAGTTTATTATGCAGTCTAGGAGAATTCTCAAGTATCCTTTTTATGTTGTCATTGTTTGTTTTGTTTCGTGGTCTTGGGAATCAAATCCTGGGTCTCCCTCATGCTAAGCAAGTACTCTACTACTAAACTATGCCCCTGGCCCATGTTCCTTCTTTTCCATCTCCAGTCTTAGAGTTCCGAATCTCCTATAGCCTAATTTAAAACCAATTAAAATTCCACTTCCATCGTAAATCTTTGACCATACAACTTGACCATGGGATGTTTTTCCTTCTTAAACTCGGAGTAGCTGAGTTTGAGTAAAGTAAGTGGGCCAGGGTCAGTATGCTCTTTACCAAATGTATCCATTTCTACCATCATACTTATGGCATTCTGAGGCCAAGGCTTTTTTAGACACTGTTTACCCTGGACTATTCTATTATCTTACCAAAGAAGGCATCTATAATAGGGCCATAAAGCAGGAATACCCAGACCTGCATGAGTGAGGAGAGATGAGAAGAAGCGGCCCCGCTTGCTAACCTACAGAAGGCGAGTGGATTTTATCCTTTACTGGACAGGCAGGCCTGCCTGAGGTAGCATTATGGAGCAAGCAGCAACGTGGCCTGTAGGGGGCACTATAATTATTTCAGCCTCGTGGAAGGTGTTGGAGGCAGGGTGGCAACAGACTGCTTTGGATTCTGGGATACCTGGGCAGCTCCTAGGGAGTCTAGGAACTCTGAAACCACTACAACAATTTTGAGCTTGTGTTTGTGGGAAAGTGTGATTTTTTTCTAAGAAAATTATGCATCATTTTTGTTGATTAAGGAGTTTCCAATGGATCTGTGACTCACTGCAGCCAGAAAAAGATAAAGAAAAAAAAAAGTTTTAGACTGTGGCTAAATCAGGAGGGAAGGCTTTTATTACCTAAGGAGGCTGAGCATGAGAGAACAGTTAGCATCCATCTTGTTAAACATGTAAGAAGTAACAAATGGAAAGATCTGTTTGGAGCCTAGTTCAATAGCCCAGTGAAAAGTGAACCATATTTAATCACAGCAGCAAATATTTAATCATAGGAGTAGAGAGTGTTAAAGAAGTAAAAGAAAATGTCCAGATTTCTAGGTGAGAAGTCTGGAAGTGATTCTCCCTCACAGTTCTCCTGGTGAAAAGGAAGAGCAACAGCTATCGAAGGTCAGCTTGAGGAATGGCATGTTGTGATATACGCCAAGGAAGCTATTGAGTAAGCAGTTGGAACTGTGTGTCTGGAATCAAATACCAAGGAACCAGAAAGTATCTGGTTTAAGCTTGATGATACGGTACCATGCAAATATCAATTGTTTTTGAACTAATGGAGGTATTCTCAATAAGAAGATAACAGCCAAAGGTGCAAATACATGAGTACTAGAAATAAGAGAGGAAGCAAATTAATTTGGAACAGGACAGTCATAAAGATGGGAAAATTTCAGTATTTAGTGTCATCAGATACAGATGAGAAATTTTTAAGATGGATAGAATAGAAGACTCCCATTGTCTAAATAAAGATTAAAAAACAAAGGTCACTAAATGTTCAGATGTGATTAGAGGAGCAGTAGACCTAAAATCCAAATCTCAGTAAGTATGTAAGAATAACCTAGAGGAGGTGACACCACAGAGGGAGAGATTACTCATCCATAGCTAGAGTATTCCTAGAACAGAACAATGGATAAGGAAGGAAATTTTGTTTACCTTTTTCCAATGTGAATGATAAGAATGTATCTATGGCTTGGTCCAAAAAGACACAATTGAGAGGAAAAGAGACAAATATCAAGAGAAACTTATAAAGTCCAAAAGAGGAAACAAGAGTAAAGTCACCGATGCACAGATTAGACTTGCTGAAGGGAGGTGAACATTTTCTTTAAAGCAAGAGGTAAGAAATCATGTTCACCTGTGAATTCCTAAGTCTTAATTGAAGACAGATGAAAAGGAAGTAGAGCAAAGGAACATTGGAAAAACTCACTTCTCTGTGAAGTTTTAAATATGTTCCTGAGGCAGCAGTGGAGAAAAGATGCGAAGGGGGCTGTGAAATTCTAGAAAGGCTTTTCCAAGGCAGAGAAGAAAATAGAGCAGTCTTATGTTGTTGGCTTGGAGGGCAGTGGGGAAGGCTCAACTGCATCTGGAAGCCATACATGCTGGGGCACCAACATGGCCAGCAGTGCTGGAGGATGCCCCCAGCACTCAGCAATCTGGGGGTGGGAGTGAAGACTGCAGATGGCAGAGTAATTTATGCACTGGGGACTTTCAGGCAGATTAGCAGAGGACGCAAGGCAGACTTGCCAGAGTCATGGGAATTAAGTCTATTAGGTTGTTTGGTGCAGGAAGTAAAGCCAGGAAGAGATGACAAAGTAGGAGAAAAGACAGACTTTTGGAGAGGAGGGTTGTCTACGTGTACCCTGCTTAGCAAAATTGTCAAAGTTTAAATGTAGAATTATTTAAGCAAAGAAAACATTGCTTTTTGAGCTCCAGTATTCATTTTCTACTTTATTTTAAAGGTTCTAAGTAATTTAAACAACATTTCTGATGTCTATTCCTCTAGAATTCTTAATTATTTTTATATTATTTTGAAGGAAAAATAATTTTCATGATTTTCCTTCAGAATTAAGACACTAATGATGGATAATAAGGTGATAAGTCCCACATTCTTAAGACCATGACTTTTAATGACAAGGAACCGAATTCTTCGATAACAGAGAATACTGTTTTCTGTCCTTGGGACATATCTACTTATATTTTATGTTTGCTCTAAGTGCTTATGTTTCTCTTAGTCATTATCTTTAAGTAACTAAGACCCATGTTCCTGGAGCAGTGCCTGTACTCTAATCCATTTCCCTTTACACATTCTACCTTCTCATGTGGCATGATCATAATCATACCATTATGGGTTGAATTATGTCCTCCCAAAAAATATATGTGAGGCCCTAACATCTAATGGCTCAGATGTGACCTTTTGTGGAACTAGCATCTTTATAGAGGTAATCAAGTGAAAATGAGTAAATCAGGGTGGATTCAAATCCGATATGACTGTTGACTTACAAACAGGGGAAATACAGGTATGGAGGTAAGCGTGCACATAGGAACAATACCAGGGGAACATAATGGTGGGTACCGCAGTGATGCATCCACAGAATAAGGAATATCACATACGGCCTGCAAAACTCCAGACTCTAGATGGGAGGCCTGGTACTGCTGCTCCTTCACAGCCCTGGGAGGGAACTAGCCCTGCCAACAGCTTGATTTCAGACTTCCAGACCCCAGAACTGTAAGACAATCCATTGCTGCTCTAAGCCAGCCCATTTTTTGTCCTTGTTCCTGAAGGCCTCAGAAAGCTAATACATATGCCACACATTTTACCTGCTTCCCATTAAATTTATCATATTTGTCCATAATTTTGTGTTTTTATAGATATAGACCTTCTCCATAATTTTCAATCTTGTCCATGCAGAATTTTACCGTTCTTAGAGATCTGGCTGAAGCATTACTTCATCTGGGTCTCCCTGGACCCATGGCAGTTCTCAGTAGCCTACCCGTTTTTAACCATGGCTGTGTCCTCCCCTGACTGTCTCCAAGAAAAAACAATCTCCTTGATAATGCAAATTCATAGTTTATCTCTATATCCCCAACCTGAGTCATCGTACCTGGTCCCCAGTCAAGAGTGAATATGGAAAAAGTGAGTGGATGCACTTCTTCCAACAAGAACAATAGCATGTAAAGGAAGTAGAATTTTTAGCCATTAGTACAATTTTTAAAGTGACAATAAAATAAGGTTACCTCATGTACAACTAGTATTTCTTCTTGTTTACCCTTTATTGAAAAGATTGCAAGTGACTATCAGATTTCTGTACACAAAGATGCTGAAAAACCAGAGAATAATAATAGTTGTACCACATTTCAGAATGGCTTGATGAGACAGAATAATTCCATTTTCCTTATATGTGCTAGATTTGAGGCTCTGAAACTGGTAAAGATTTCAACGCACAAATATCCTCATTATTTAGCCTTCATTGACTGGTGGTTGAGGGTGGTGAAGGGAGCCCTTGGAGTTCTGGGGCAAGGTTCTGAGGGAAGTTTTGTTTCTTTACTTCATGGGAGCTCAAGACATGCTTTCCTTCTGTGATGAAGACTTACGAGAATTTCATCCCCAGTGCATGACATCAAAGCTGTTAGCTTCTTACATTTTTATTTGTTCACATTTGTCTTTATATAACTCTAACTCTGGCAACTGAAAACGCTTTGCTTATGTAGTTTGGCAAAGAGTGTGATGTAATAAAAAGATCTGAGATTTCACAGAGGTTCCTCTGTATTCTTATATGTAATATAAAAACAATATCCTACATGAAAAACATACTTGACATATTTCACAGAGTTTCATTATTTAAGGTGCTATTCAAAATAACCATACGAGAAGACAGAGCAAATATTAACAGCCCCATTTCATGTACAAAATCACCAAGGCTCAAACGATTGATTGGTTCAAAGTGGCAAAGCTAGTTAACAACTGAGCTAGGGCTCAAGTCCAAATTTCTTTACTCATACTCAATTGAACTCCAATATTTCCTAAATATAATGAAGAAATTTTAAAAATATTATTTTTAAAAATAAGACAATCAGGGGCTGAAGCAGTGGCTCATTGGTTGCGGTGCTTTCCTGGCATATACCAGAACATGAGTTCAAACCCCAGCACCAAGTACACAATGGAGTGTTGGAGCAACGCAAATCACATGAAAGGCTAAGTAAAGGTGATTCTCTGTCTTTCTCTCTCTCTCTCACTGTCCCTATCTCTTAAAAAAAAAAAAATAAGACCACGAAACCCAGTACAGTGGTACACACCTATAATCCCAATGACTCAGGAGGCTGAGGCAGGAGGCTCACAAATTCAAAGCCAACCTCAACAAATTAGTAAGATCTTGTCTAAAAATAAAAAAATAAAAAAGGAATGGGATGTAGTTCAGTGGTAAAGTGCCCCTGGGTTCACTATCCACTTCCAAAACAAGCAAACAAACAAACAAAAAAGTTCATGACATTTAATTACTAATTCTCCAACTTACAATAAAAAACTTTTAATAAAAATGTTCTTAATTTGATGTCATAATTATATTTCCTTTCTCTGATAGTGGATAAAATTTACCTTTCGTTATATTGCTAGCATGTTATAAATATTTTATTCATTCTTATAACATTAATTTCAGTATAACCTAGAGAACAAAGCAGTTTTAAAGATTGAGAGACACAATATGGCTAAAATATTTTTCAGATTATTTATTTAAATGAAATGTTTTTTATAATTAATTTATTATGCTTTTAAGAGAAATATTCAGCTCTTTGAAGGTAGTTTAATATTTCCATTCAAATCTTTTGCTTCATCTGTGAAGCAAATGTTAAAATATATTCTATTGAAAAAGGTAAATAAATCATCCTAAATTATAATTTTTGGAAAGTATATTAAATAATAAATTTTAAGTGACTGACAATTTGTTTACATCTTGTGATTTTATCACTTTCACATTGGCCTTACCCTAGTTAATTTAGCAAAATATTTCCATTGACAATTATAGAAGTTTTTACTTCATTCATTTATTTAACAAACTCTTACTGAGCACTGACTCTGTATTTGGCACTTTATATATATGTATTCAGTGAAAAAGCAGATTTAGAATTGTTTTTCTTTACAAGCTATCATAAAAAACGATAATGAAAGGTGTTAAGTACAACAGTAGATATACACAAGAGCTTTCAGTGACAAAAAAAAAAAATAACAACAAAAAAGAGACCTGCATAAAGTCAGAAGGCATCTCCAATAGAGAGAAAATGAGGAACACAGCAATCAGTGGTAAAGGGAAAATAATTTTGCAAGCAGTGGTAAGGCATGTGCACTGAGGAGTCAAGCCATTATGGCATGGGAGACTGAGAAAACTGAAAATTCACTTTAAATTCAGATGGGCTGGCAATGGGATGTGTGAAAGATGAAATTGGAGAGATGGAACCAGGTTTTGACTATCTCTGCATGGGTTAAGGAGTCTATTTTATTTGTTTTCAAACTATAGAAGATTTTAATTTGATCAGAATTGTGTTCTGAAAAGAAAATGAGGTGTTATATCAAGGGATTATGAATAGAAAAATAGGCTAGGTACGGTGGCACAAATCTTTGATCCCAGCAACTTGGGAGGCTGAGGAAGGTGGATCACAAGTTCAAAGGCAGCCTCAGCAAGTTAGCGAGGTCCTAAGGAACTTAGCAAAACCCTGTCTCAACATAAAATATAAATGAAAGGACTGGGGATGTGGGTCAGAGGTTATGTGCCTCTGGGTTCAATTTTTGGTACCTTGTACCCCTCAAAAAAGAATGGAAAAATGAAAATTTTCTTTAGAATAGTGGACAAATGAAAATAGCATTGGCTGATGAATTGTTCTTTGTGACAGTATCAGGGTTCCGGGCATTAATATCTGTTTCAAGGGCTTACTATGATTTTTTCCTAGGGTAGATATTAATTTTGGCTATGAGTATGAAAATGTATACATATACTTGTGTTTCTAATAAGCTATTTATTTTTAATATAGTTACAACAAAGATTTGCAAAGGTAACATAATGTTGTCTGCATCCTTCACCTACTTCTTTATTTATGTTACTCTGCTGTATTTGACACAACTAAGAAATTCACAGTAATTACTATCAACAAACTCCATATCTCTTACGTTTCACATAGCTATTTGATTTAGATTTTTCTTTTTGTCTTTTTTTTTTTTTCTACATTCCTGTGTGAGTTTTAGGATCCCATCCAGGGTGCGTCACTAATTTTGTCTTCATCGTCTTTTAGTTTCCTCTGATGTGTGACAATTTCTGAGGTGCTTTTTTGTGTTTCATGACCTTGAGAGGTTCGAGGAGTACTGGTCAAGTATTTTGTAACATGTCCTTCAGTTTGGATTTGTCTCATCTCCTCCCATGGTTAGATTGAGTTTGAGGGTTTTGTGGACGAGACCACAGTGCTGAGGGACCATTTTATCCATCTTCCCCTGGGTGCTTGCTGATGCTATCCGTGACTGAAGATCATATATGCCAATTTTCTTTATGCTAAAGTTGTTCCTTTTCCATACTAGCCCACAAGGGGAAGGGGAAACCTGATTAAGCTCCACTTCTTAGAGGGTACAATATTTATATATAGTATCTAAAATTCTTTGAGGAAATTGTTTCCCACTTTTTTTTTGGCCCTGTGTATTTATTCATTCATTAGTTTTAGCTGATTTCAAAGGCATTTATTTCATATTTTTGGATTATAACTCCATGCTATGGTATTATAATTTTTATTTCCTATAGTTTCGTATTCTGGCCATTGGATGATCTTTTCAGTTGACTACTATGACCCTTTGGTAAATCCCATCTTTTTTATTTTTAAGATGCTTCTATAACTATGTTTTGATAAAAGAAAAATAGAAGCATTCAGATGCTTCATCCATAAAGTTATAAAAAATTGAGGGGCTGGAGCAGTGATTCAGCAATTACAGCACTTGCCTGGCATGCATGAGTACATAAGTTCAAACCTAGCACCACATATGGAACGAAGTTTTGGAATGATGAAAGCCACATAAAAAACGAAATAGAAATTTATTCTTTCTCTACCTCTCTCTCTTTCTCTCTTTTTAAAAAAAAAGGATAAAAAAATTGAAATGTAAACCCTGACACCGCTGTAAATTAATAATATCCAAAAGTGTAAAACCATTTTATTATTTTCATGAAGGCATTATATTAAGATTTGTAATCAAAGATTGAAGTGGTTTACAAAACAATATATTGCAGCTTATAGTATATAAATGGCACTTTGTTTAGCACTGTATACATTGCAAATCTCTTTAAGGTGGACAATATTAAGCTTGAAATTATTTTAAAATGCAAGTAGTATGGTTAGAAATTCTAGAAAATTGAATTCTTATTTTTACAAGATAGACCTGCCACTCTAACTTTCATGATAATATTGAAGAAAAACACTCTGAGCTTAATTTTACTCTTCATTTCACACATCAATTTTCTTTTCAAGGATAAGACTCATTTATTATTTATCCTAAAATGCATTGTTACCTTGGTACCTGCTGAATTATAACCTTTATGTAACAGTGTTGATGAGGAAAATCTTACAAATGACTCAGAGAAAACGAAGAGAATTGAAGTCTTCTCTTTGATCTTTAATGTCTTGAAAGACCTGTTACAGACCATTAATTGTCAGAGAGTCTTCAAGCATTTTCCTGTCTTCTAGGGGACCTAGAAGTGCTGGCCAAGAATACTTACAGCTCATTTCCAGTTGTGCAAGTTTCCTGGGCTCCTTCTTCAAAGACCTGGTATCTTGTGATGACTTCCTTATGCTCATTTCCTTACTTAGCACACTTTCTTATCTACCTGACAAAGGGGCACGGGATTGTAAAGGGAATTTTGTTTTTCCTGGAAATAAGGTAGGAGTGACCCTACATTTAACTAAGATTTTCACTTATTTGTAACTATGGATAAGTGAAATTGACTTCGCATAGGGCAGGATGCAAGGAAAACCAGGATGAAGATTCAACAAACTGGGGTCAGGTATGAGTTCCAACCCAGCAAGGGACAATAGTGTGACGTGACAAGGGCTCCTAGAAACATTTTTATAGCCTTAAAAATAGATGACTAAATATATCATCTACATGATTTCTTAAAATTGTGAAACACATGTTGCTGCAATAAATTTCCCCTGTGATGATTCCTCAGATAATTCACTAAGTATATTGATTCACCCTTAGCAACTTCAAATACAGCTACATCCTTTCTTGGAGACTTTCTCTCCCCAGATGGAGCTTTTGGATATTTGAATTGTTTTAAAACAAAGATAAAAGGAGAGATTGAGGTTTTAAGATAATTTTAATAAGCCATATATTCAGCCCGTTTTGTATAAGATGACAAAAGGCCATATTAATGCAGGCATTGTTGTAGAAGGGAAGGTGGACAGTATCCCTTGACTCTATCCTGAACCCTGTTCTTCCCTCCGTCCACTACTTTGGACACTTATTCCAGCCTTGAGCTATCCATCTGTGAAGTGGGCTGCACTTCTTCTGTGTTCCAACATAAGCTATAGGAGATGAAAACATATATCTTTATTTCTTTTCCATGTTTGCTGCTCAGAGCTGTGTTATGTATTGTATGGTATCCTCCACCCTCGAATATATGCATTAAAATTGTACTCTCCACTATCCCATAATATTACCTTCTTTGGAAACATGGTTGTTTCAGATATAATTAGTTAATACGTGGTCATACTGGAGAAGGGTGATCCCTCATTCAGTATGACTAGTGTCTTTCCTTGGTTAAAAGGGGAAATTTACACAAAGAAATAAGAACACCATGTGATGACTTGGGCTGTGAACTCAGAGGCCCAGGACCCAGCGGAACCTAAGAGAGAAGATGTACTGCCATGAAAAATATCCTGATTTTGACTTTTAAGCTCTAGAACTTCAAGACAATAAGTTTTTAATTTTTCTAAGTCAGCCAGTTTATAGCATTTTATTACAGCAGTCCTAGAAAGTAATCAAAGTTTTAACGCAGGTCTGTGGTATACTTTGATTTGGGCTGGATTTCTTATAAGATCGATTCCAGCAAATTTATTAGTACCATTACAGGCTTATAGTTTGTTTTGCCTATGCTGCTGTTTGGAATAGTACTTATGTCAATACATTTTTCTATCAGTTTTGAGGTATCTGGTTTCAAGTACTTGACTTTTTTACTCACTAGTTGTGTAATTAACCTCACTGATCTTCAGTTCCCTGACAATACTAATATTTGACCTAGAGAAACATTAGCTTATTTATGAGGGTCAAAGGAGATATCAAAAGTGAAAAACAATACTATATGGAGGCATGGCAAAGACAATTTGGATGATAGAATATAGAACAGCCCAAGGGTCTGAGAGAGAGTTTGCATGAGTTAAAATCTATTCCTCCCTTTACTAGTTGTGTAACTGAACCACAGACTCAATAAAAATCAGAGTTACAATACTTCCTGCATATTAAGATGATTGTGAGCATCAAGTGAGTCAATATATAAAATGTCTTAGAAAATTATCTGGCACTTTTAAAGCACTTAATAAATGGCATCAAGTGCCTTGAAAATTGCATATAACCAAATATTCAGTCATTTTACTGTACAGATAGCTAATTTTGATTTTACACATAATGTTAAGTGATTTTGCCCATTGATGACTCTGATTACCTATTTCACTATCAATGTGCATTTCAGTATAGTTTTTTTTTTTTAAGAGAGAGGGACAGTGAGAGAGAGAGAATGAGAGAGAGAAACTTTTATTTAGTTTTTCATGTGGCTTTCATTGCTCTGAGACTTCGCTTTGTACGTGGTGCTGGGGTTCGAACTCGCTTACTCGCGCATGCTAGTCAAGCGCTGTAACCACTGAGCCACTGCTCCAGCCCCTCAGTACAGTTTTTTGATAGCCAAGAAGAGCTAAGCTGGGATAATCATGGAAAAGGATGTAATCAAGGAGATCGTGGTTGTCTAGTGAGTTGAAGAACCTCAAAGTTCAAACCTATTTTCAGTATTTATTATTCTTACCATGTCCTTGTGCAAGGATATTTTTAGAGAAAATTTTTGTTGAACATTGTATTTATCAATTTTTGTCACTATAAAGAAATGCTATAGAGAGAAGATAACTTATAAAGAAAAGAGGTTTATTTAGCTCACAGTTTTGGATGTTGAAAATCCAAAAGTATGATGTGGATTCTGCAAAGGGATTGTAATGGCAAAAGTACATGTTGTAGTAATCACTTTTCCAAACTGGAAACCAAAGCAACCAAACATGTCCCACAACTCCTTCAGAGGCCACACTCCCAACTGACTAAATACTTTCCATCAAGCTTAGCACTAAACATTTCCAGGCTAGCTCCGGTATCACCATCATGGAGATCATCTCCTAACACAAGCAATTCTGGGTATACCATTTCCAAACGTTAAGTTCTAACTAATTGATCTAATATGATTAAAAGGGGAGAAAAGCAAAGCAAAGGAGACCATTTTCCAAATGTGCACCCTTGGTACTATTATTGCGATTTGAATGATCTGTCTGTGTGTGCATCTATTTCTGGGCTTTATGTCCTTTCTTACTGGTAATATGTCTGTTTTTATGCCAATACCATGCTTTGTAGATTAATACATATTTGCAGTATGTTTTGAAATTCCTTCATGTAGCTTCCTGCTATGTGCTTTTTCATCAAGATTGTTTTGGCTATTTAGTGTATTTTGTGATTCTATGTGAATTTTAGAATTTTTTTTCTATTTTTGTGAAAACAGACATTAGAATTTTGATGGGAACTATATTGACTATAGATCACATTGGGAGTGGAAAAATTATAATAATATTACTCTTCTAATCTAAGAACATGGATGTCTTTCCATTTATTTGTGCATCTCAATTTCTTTCATCAATGTTTTATAGTTTCCAGAGTACACATTTTTCACTTCATTGGTTAAATTTATCACAAAGGTAGGTTGTTCTTTGTTTCTTTCTGTTGCTATTATAAATGGAATATTCTTAATTTTTTTCAGACAAGTCATTTTTTTAGCTTATAGGAATGTTACTGAATTTTTTTTTTGTACCAGGAATTGAACCTGCTTACCCACTGAGCCACATCCCCAGCACTTTCTATTTTTTTTTTTTTTATTTTGAAACAGGGCATCAATAAGTTACTCAATGCCTAAGCTGCTAAGGATGGCTTTGAATTTGTTATCCTCTTGCCTTAGCTTCCCAAGCAGCTGGGATGCTACTGAATTTGTAAGCTGATGTTATATCCTACAACTTTATTCAGTATGTTTATCAGTTTTATCAATTTTGGGTAGTATTTATTTTATTTTCTAGATATAAGATCAAGATTTTCATAGATGAATGAAAATGGCTATTTATACAAGAAACTTAACATGGATGAAAGAATTAAACACAAGACCTGAAACTATCAAGCTAGCAGGAAAAATACAGGGGAAAAGCTGTGCGGCATTGATTTGGTAGATATTTTTAAAAATATAAGATCCCAAAAGCACAGACAACAAAAGTAAAAATAAACAAATGAGATGGCATTAAATAAAAAAGCTTCAGCACATCAAGGACATATTGGAGTAAAAAAAAAAAACCCACAAACTGTGAGAAAATGCTTGCGAAATATACATTAAATAAGGGGATAATATTTGAAATATATAAGAACTCAAACTAATGAATAATATTAAAACAAAAAGCCCAACTAAAACTGAGGAAAGAAACTGAATGCAATTCTCAAAGGAAGAAATAGGAATGGTCAACAGATAAATGCAAAAATTTTCAACATCTCTAATCTCAGAGAAATGTAAATTAAGACCACAGTGAGATATCACCTCACACCAGCTAGATTGGCTATTATCAAAATTTGAAACATAATAGGTGTTGGCAAAAGATGCAGAAAGAAGGGAATGCTTACACAGTGTCAGCAGTATGGTAGTGTTAGTAGAGCTATTTTGGAAAATAGTATGGAGGTTCCTCAAGAAACTAAAAGTGGAATTACCTTATAATCCTGCAGTCCTGCTATAGGATGTATATCCAAACGATTTGAAATCCATGCACCAAAGAGATATCTGGACTCCCATGTTTATTGCAGCATTATTCACAAAACTAAAATACGGAAACTAAGTGTCCATCAGTGTATGATTGGATTAAAAACTGTAGTATATGAACACAACAGAGAACTATTAGACAACAACATGAAAATTCTGTCATTTCTAATGGCATGTATGAACATGGAGAACATTATGTTAGGTGGAATATGCCAGGCACAGAGAGATGAAGACTATATGATCTCTCTTACATATGGAAGCCATAAGTTGAAATGGAGAGTAGAACAGTAGTTAATAGAAGTGTGGGAGGCATAGCAGTGTGAGGGGTGGATGGAGAAAGTGTATGTATTTGTTAACTGGTACAAAGCTACAGTTAGAAAAAGCAATTTCTGGTGCTCTGCACAGCAATACAAATATAGTTAATAATAATATGTTGTAATTTCAAAATAGGTACAAGCATTTTAAGTGTTCTTCCCTCAAAGCAAAGATTAACCTTTGCGGTAATGTATATGCTAATTGCCATGACTTGATAATTCTGCAATGTAAATATGTATAAAAACATCACACTGTGCTCTATAAATGTATGCAATTACATTTGTCAACTAAAAATGTAAAAAAGCAAGGGGTGTAAATAGATGTTACTTGGGTATGCAGACATAGGAATTGATTCTTTTTTTCTCTCTCACTATCCCTCTTTAAAAAAAAAAGAAATAGGAATTGATTTTTTAAACTACCTTTAAAAGTTTTTAATGAAATCTCTATTTGCATGTACTTTAATTGGAATACATTGTCTATAAATCACCTTCCTAAATGAGAGTAAATTAAAAATGCCAGTCATTTTCTCATATGGCTGTATACCTCAAGGTGAGTTTGTAGGCCAAACAAAAGACTGCTATTGGAAAGGACTGTTTGCTTCTTATCTGTCTGGTCTTGCTTAGAAGAAAGAAATGTTTTAAGTCTGGCCTTACAGAGGAGAATGAAGCATTTTAGTAAACACCTTCTATTAGTTTAGTTGGAGGAAACAGAGCCTTAAAAAACAAATCATGGTGTCATATTTATTTAATTTCATACAACTTACCCAGGAAGTATATATCTGGAGGACAGATTGTCTCAGTGCTGTGGATAAGTTATAGTCTTCAGAACTGTGGTGCACTTGGTGTCCAGCCCACATAATGTTAACCTCTGCAAAGCACATAATTTGAAATGAGCCGTGAGAATAAGAACAAAGCAACTTCCATTTCCAGTTATGCATGTTGTTTTGTTGAGTAAGGATGAAAATCTGGAACATCTCTGAAAAAGTTAACTAATACAATTATAATTAAAAGAAGGCGACTGAAAACATTTTGGGAAACAGGGAGCATATAAATTATAAATAAAAAATGGAAACATAGCCAATAAATATGTATAGCATATATGACATAATTAAATGCCTCCAGCAAACTGAAATGACTTCCACAATTTACACTTTGCTAACATACTACAGCATGACAGATCATAAAAGCCAACTGGTAATGTGGTAACAATACAGTCAAAGGAGAGTGATGATTTTTCAGTATGTGATAACATATTTCTAATTAAAAAAAGAATTCTCTGATGGGAAAAATCAGTACATAAATTTTGGAATGAAATATTACATAATATTATTTCCTGATGGCCTCTTGAGAAGTCTTAACACTGTTGGAATAAGAAGCAAAGCACAGTAATATTTGGTCCTAAGATTTAAAGTTTTCTTTTTATTTACAGAAATATATTAACTAATAGTTACAAATGGTTCTTCCCATACCTTACCAAGATACTATTCCATTTCTAAAATCTTGCTAAATAATTGCTATTTATTCTCATAATAAAGAAGAAAATGAATGTTTTCATTTTTATCAGGCATTGCCCAGATTGCTCTCACACTGTGTTTTAATCCGCACATACCCAAAAGGAGACTGAATTATTTTTCCTGCATGTATGACTCTATAATGACCCTTCAAGTAAATGGAACAGAAGAAGAGTCATTTTTTATTCTGCCCATATTTTTCCTTCTTTCATTCCCTAAGAGAATCACAGCTCAAAATGTCACATTATGTTCTACTCAATTAAAAAGATAAATGTGTTCTTTAACTTATGTTTGGTCTTTTCTACAATTCCAGGATATGGAATTAACCATGTGATATGAGCATTGTATCTGTATCAGTATAGATAAAAAATTAAATCTTTTAGGCTTGAATGTATGGGAATGGAATAGTGGAGCTTAATTGTGGAAATACTAGGCTATTGGTCTTCCCGGTTGCTGTATGCTCTCCGAACAATCTGTGGAGGAATTTGCCAAAGAAAATATGCAAAGCAAAATTATTTTAGTAAACAAGAAATTGCTCATAGATATAAGAAGATCTTAATTCTATGGGGGAAAAAGGGTGAGATGTTTGTGAACAGGATTATGAATAGATAACCTTATCAGATATTTTTTTCTATAAAAGTCATATTTTCAAGTGGAAAAGTATTTTCTTTAACCAGTTTCTGATAGGTAACTTGTATATTTAAAAGTTAAAGCTTCAATAATTTTAGTCATTCTTAAGAATGACACTGGATTTCTACCCAAGAAATTAAGAAAATTGTTCTTACATAGATGAGGACTCATTCATCAGGATGACCTCTAAAACTGCTCAGGCATAACCTTTGAAATAATTTAGAACTGAAATCTCTGGCTTATTGATTAGCATACACAGCCTTAGATAAGAGATCTATGAAACTTTTGTGGCACTTTATATCCTCACATGTTGTATGGATTTAGCTCGAGTGGTAATAAAGTTGATGAATCTCTTAAGTTTTTAAGACTGTTTACAGATTGAACCCTTGAAGTAATCTAAACACCATTTTCCCTTTAGAACATGCTCAGCATCAAACATTTCAGAACCTATTACTTATAAACCTTCATTACAATTCAACATGTTTCATATTGTTGGAACTTTCAGAATTCAGTTTTAAAAATTCATCATATATCCACAAAATGAGTTAACACAGGAATGAGCTAGTCATTTGAAGTTTCATTAGAGAGTAATAATGTATATTCTAGCTACTTCCTCATAATCTCCACAGAAGTTAATGGTGGAACAAAGAATCCCCAAAGGTTGAGGTTAAAGACCTGTCTCTTTAGTTGTTTTAAAAGCATTTACTTCCTATCACAAACTGTGTGTAACACAAGCCTTCCTTCAATGAAGTACAGCTGTATAAACATGGTACAGTAACAGGATCCTACCACCTTACCTCTGTCACTTTCAGAAATGGGAAAAACTGGATTTTTTTTTCTTTGCAGTTTATATTCTGCTTGGAAGCAAATTATTTTCAAAATGATTAAAAAATTCATTTTGTAGAAAGCTGTTTTAATAATTGATCAACTAAATGAGAAAAAGTTAACATTGTATTTATATGTTTATCTTCCTGAATACTTGAATTGATGAATTGTCTATTTGAAGGAAAGAAAACAAATAAAGGAAGGAAAAAAGATACTATTATTCAGGATGAGCTTGTTCCAATGAAAGACTTAGTGTAATTATGTATTCTTTTTAGTAACAATATTTTTCTTTCCCTATAAGCAAATTATAGACTATACAGATGCATATGGTATGCTACTATAGCTTTTCAATGATATAGTTAGAAATAATTATGCTCTTTTCCAGTGCCAAAATATAGATTTGTATAAATTTATATTATTACTTAGTCAATATTTCCATTCATTTGAACAAAATTTAAAGTAATGTTCTAGTGTACTGTATTCTTTTTTATTATTTTTATTGGTGCATTATAGTTGTACATAATGATGGAATTTGTTGTCACATATTCACAGATGCATGCTACACAGCAGTACAATTTGGTCAATATCCCCCCAAGCACAACCTCCACCTACCTCCTCCCATCCCCAGTCCCTTGCCTCTCTTTCTGGATCATATATTTTTCCTAAAATACCCAAGTATAGTGACACAATTCTTATATCTAAGAACATTTTATACATATATAGTATTCTTGAGATTTTTAACATTTTAAATTTTTCAATAAAAGTATGTTTCAGTAAAATCCATCTTTTTTTAAGAGAGAGAGAGGGTCATTTTAATTTTTTCATCTTGTTTTGTTATCCCTCTATGTGGTCGTGTATGTGGTGCTGGGGACTGGACTGGGTCTTCGGTCATGCTGGGCAAGCACTGTATTGCTGAGCCATGTTTCCAGCCTAAAAATTCATCATTTTTATTGCTCAGTTTCATGAGATTTTTAAACAAATACAGCTACATAATCACTACCACAGTCAAGATCCGGGTCAGTTTCATCACCCCAAAAAGCTCCCCACCTGCTTTGTGGAGGAGGGAGGCAAAACCTAAGGTGGTCTGACTCGGATGAGATCACGCACTTTGAAATTATAATGCAATGGGGCAGAATTCTGTGGCCTTGTGAGAGGTGCCTGCCCCTTGGATGTGGAAGAAATGTGAATGGCTGATGTTCAGGGGAATTTCAGGGAATGTCCCCCAGGGAATCCAGTCACCTGGTATTCCTGCTGTCTCATCATCCCATCCCTTTGGGTATGAGCTTATTTGACGACTCCCTTCTAGACAACACACTTGTGAGGTTGATGTATCATGCTGATATTAGGTTGCACATTATGCCTCTAGTGCTGTCTCATGCTTTCACAAGCTGTCTGAGAAGAGCCAGCTGCCTGGTGTGAGCTGCAGTTTGGAGACACATATGACAAGGAATTGGGTGAGGTGTCCCACTACCCCACAAGGAAGGAACTAAGCTTCTCAGTCCAAGTGCCATGAGGAACTAAACGCTGCCAACAATCCTGCGAGTTTGGAAGCAGCTCAGACAGCACCTTCAGATAGCACAGCAGCCTGCTACCAGCTGCACTGCTTAACTGCAACCTTAGGAAGTACCTTGAACTTGAGGCACTCATCCCAGGTATCGACCAAGTTCTGAGCCACAGAAATCATGAGATAATAAGTGCATCCTATTTTAAACTACCACTTTATTATAAAGCAATAGATAATTAATGCAGTGGTCAACTCAAATCCCCATTCTCAGCCCCTTGCATCCACTGATTTGTTTTCTTTCCTTACAGTTGCTTCTCGGTAGATCATATAAATGGAGTCATGTAGCATTTAGCCTTTCGACTCTGACTTCTTTCATTTAGCATGATGTGTTAAGAAAATCCTCCAGTTTGTGGTACTTATTAGTACTTTATTTTTCTTCCTAAGCAGGATTTCATGTATATAAATTTACCATAGCTTTTTTAAATTTATTCATCATTTGAAGAACATTTTATTTACTTGCACTTTTCTGAAAACTACACATAGAGCTTCAATCAGCATTATCATCCATGTTTTCTGTGAACAGAAGTCTTTATTTCACCTACTAAGTCGTATAGTATGCTTAAATTTACCTTAGGAAATTGTCAAATGATTTTCCAAAGTGTTTGTACAGTTTTGTATCAGGATCAGCAGTGGGGGAATAGAGTTCAAGTTGTTCCACATCTCTGGAAGGACTTGATGTCATTAATTGTATTTTTAGTTATTTGATATCCATTAAGACAGGTATGCACCAGTATCTCATTGAAATATCAATTTGCATGATGGTAATGGCTAATAACAATAATATATGTGTTTATTTGCCATTTGCAGTCTTTCTTTTAAAGAATCTATTAAAAATGCGTACCCATATTTTAGTTGGGTTGCTTTCTCCAGGACATCTTTGTGTTCTGTATATAATAAGCTCTTTATTAAATGTGTGACTTCCATATATTTTGTCCCAAACTATAGTTTGACTTTTTATTTTGCTAACAGTATCTTATAAAGACCAAAAGTCTTCAGTTTTCATGAAATTCAATATATACACTTGAGAGTTATATTATGTTATAATTTCATATAAGAAAGAACAAAGGTTGTCTTTGAGAATGTTTTAGAATAATGTGTAATCTTTTAGTGGCTAGAAGTTGGTCATCTATATATGCTACACATATTAATATATCTATATATGTCTCTCATTTCATATGTTGTCACCTATGGAATACAGAGAAGTTGCCCTTTAGGTTAATTCAAGACATAATCACAGGTCTACATAGAATTTCTACAGATATATATGACAGCCATTTAATTCCCAATAGTGGGCCAGCCAGAGTTCTCGGGCATCTTTCAATTGATGGTGTTGTCTTCACTCATTATCTGGAAAACCCCCCAGTTATGAAGGAAAGTGTTATACAGGCATTGTGCAAAATGTTACTGATTTGTGGCCCACTGAAAACAGGTTAAGTAGTAGGTTATGAAACAGTGGATAACTATACAGTGATTATGGAACAACAAGCTGTTCTTTGTCCTTAGTGTTGTTCTGCTATAAGGGAGTACCTGAGGCTGGGTAATTTACAAACCAGAAAATTATTTCTCACCATTCTGGAGGCTGAGAAGTCCAAGGTAAAGATACCAGCAAATTAGGCCCATTCCCTCTGCCCCCAAGATGGCACCTTTGAATGTTAGATCCTCTTAAAAAATGGATGCAAGTGTCCTCAAAAGGCCAACTAGCTTAAGAGGGAAAGACAAGGGCAAATATACTCCCACAGACCCCTTATAGTGGTGTTAATTCATTCATGAGGGTGGAACCCCACATGTCCCAAACACTTTCCAGCACTGCTGCACTGGGGATTAGGTTTTCTACACCTGGATTTTGGAGGGGACAAAACATTCAAACTTTTGCAAACTGTGAGCCTTGTGAGTCACACAGTACAAATTTTAATTTTATAAATAATAAAAATAAATTTGAAAGAGGAAATGGAAAAAGTTTCATTAAAGTGAAGAAAACTTTTTTCCTCTGTCTCATTAGTGATTTAATTCACTCTCTGGGATTTTGTTTCCTTCTTCAGAAATGGAGATGACTGGGTTGAATGTTCTCACAGCCCAAGATGGCACATCTTTGTAAATTTCCAATGATGAAGGATGTTGTGAAACACAAAATATATTATTTAATGATAGTGCTAAACCTTTTGAATTAGACCAACTGCCTATGGCCTTTTACAAAAAAATCTAACAATATAATATACCAAGCTTTTTACCTGAGAATTAAAATAACTGCCATAGTGAATTTGTAGCTACTTGGTATAAGTGAATTCTTGAAAACTTTGTTGAATTTCTTTCTGACAGGTAAGCACAATTGATAAACCATTTCGAGAAATTAATTGAGCTAAGCAAACAAGATAAAGTAACTGATGTAAATGATCAAAGTAAAATCTATCTGGAGACTAACAATGATGAATCACAACGAATGTACTCCCAGTCCCTTTCCTATCCTCTGCTCATTGACTGAACTAGCAATGGTATACATTTCATTATCATGACTTCATTTACCTCCTTGTGTAGCAAATGTAGTTATGTTGATAAAATTAATGATATTGCTAATGTGTTCAATGAGTAAACACTGATACTCCCATTGTTTTCTAACCTTTCCTTTTCCCACTTAATTATTTCTTTTTTATTAAAGTTCAGTGGAAGTAGAAGCCATTAACTTCTAGAATGCAGATTTTTGTTGGGTTGATGTACTCAGCCCCTCACTAGCAGGGAATGAGGGACCCCATCCAAGGCAGGAAAGGTGAGCACACTGAGATGCCTGTTCCCCAGCCTTCCCCCGAAGACAATCCGACACCGCAGGGAGTCAGGACCAGCAGGAACTCATTTATTAGCAGTCACACTCGAGCTTATATAGAAACCCAGCAAAAAGAGGACGTGTGTGAAGCCTATAACAGTAAAGGTCAACTTGTTTTTATGTTTTTTATGGGACCAAAAGGCCTGTCAATCTGGTGGTGTGATTTGGCCTGTTCCTTGATTGGCTTAGGCCTTCTCGCGCTCACAAGATTGGCCCGCCCTTCCCTGGGCTCCTAAGCGCCATCCTTGTTGCACCTTATAGAATTTTAAAAACTTTTCCATTTGCCTAACTAAGTTCATTCAAAATTTAAACAAAATACATTGAGAAATAACTTTTTCGTATAAAGCAAAAAATATTATAAGCATGTATTGCCTTTCCAATTAAAACTTGTTTCTATACAATGCAAAACAAAAATTAATGCAGTGCTTTTCATTGAGTTATGTGAAAAAAATGCAAAAAAGTCTAAACGTTATTGATATTTATTATTATCATATATAGCATTGATTCGTGTTACAGATGATAAAGTGTGATTTTAAAATATCAGAATCTCGGGAGCTCAGAAGATGGCGTCTTGAAGCGTGACAGCATTCGCCGGGGCTCTGACTCTGACTGGGAAAAATCCACTGCATCAGCAATTTTCCAAGAGAGACACAGATATCTGAAGAATTAGACACACGGCAAAACGGGCATTGGCTGCCTCTCATAATTCACTGAGAGTTCTCTCTTGAAGTAACCCATTACAACGAAGCT
>PVKS010026936.1:0-28057 GCA_004027875.1 Aplodontia rufa | reverse complement strand
GGGTTTGGGGAACTGAAAGTGGCCAGTGTGCTGGCACAGAGGGCTCAAGATGGGGGTGCTGAGAGAGGAGTGGGGAGGTGTCCTTCTTGATTTGCTCTTCATCAGACAGAAATGAGTGGCAGGAGAAAACAGTGACACACAACATGCCAAGAAGTCAGGTCAGACGAGGGGACTGACCTCAGCAATTGTTGAAGTCACCCTCCTATCCAGGCCACTACCTGGTCCACTTCTGGAACACAAATACTTTTTATTAGAACTTGAGACAGTTCTACCAACTGTGGGGTGGTGACACAGGATGGTGGGACTTCTGTGCACAGTGTGGGCTGATGGAGTCATGGAAAAGCTGAGTCCCTGGTCTATGTAGATGAAGGCTCTCAGATCTACTTAGAGAGATGCAAAGTTGCGAGTTAACTTGTGCTGAAAGTGCAGTCTTTCCACTTGACATTGTCATCCATCAAGGGACCTCTGGGCTCTGCGGAGGCCACCTTATGGGATCCGGCAACTCCAAGGCCGCACTATGGGATCCACTGATTATAAGGTCACGTTATGGGATCTAAAGGGAGGGCCAGTCTAAGGGCCTACTTGGACCAAGGAATGCCTGCCAATCTTCAATGTCCTCATGGGATTCTATTGCACGCAGCCCATCACTGGCCACAGAGCCTGGATCTTTCCAGTGGACCTTCAGCTGCATACCCTAGGTCCCTTCTGCAACAGTGGCTGATGGAATGCGTGAAGGAGCCAGTGTTGGTCAGTGTCTCCCTTAAGAGGAGTAAAACTCGCATGCTCCTTTGCCACAGTCTAGCCACTCTGGCCCCCTGCAGGTCCCCACACTCGCCCATCTCTTCTATGCCTAGCCATCCCGTGTGAACGCATGAAGAGGAATTCCATTCAAGAACCCCTCTCCCACTCAAGGATCTGGCTCCCCTCTCAAAGGGAAGACTCCCACTCACAGCCACAGAAGCCTTTTACTTAAGGATGGAAATATAAATCCCTATACTTCTCAAGTCCTGTTGGGCAGTGACCATCACAGCCCTCCATGCAGAAGGGTAACTGTGTTCCGTGCGACAGCGACAGAGGTGCATGGTGCCCAAGATCCTGGTGCTTCCTCCTGTACCCATCAGAATGCCTGGGGCTTGACGCTGGCCCTCTTGTGCCAGGCAAGACCCTTTGTGCTGTGTCAGGACTGGCATAGAGTGTTCACCTTACTCCTCCCTGAGCTCGGAGATCACAGCAGGACCAGCCGCAGCCTTCCAGGTCGACTAGGCACCAGCCTGGGCATGGCGGTCAACAACCCTCTGCTGCTCACAAGAACCAGAGTCACAACCCACACTAGGGCTGCATTCAGGAACCCTGGAAGATCCTTTTCTTACCATGCAAGATGGAAGATTGACAGCTTGCTTCTAAGAGTCCTACTTCCCAATATCGGTTCTAAAGGTCCAGGAGAAGCCAATCCCAAGAACAATTTAAAATCTACTGGATGGTGGTTTCCCAGACCTCTGATACACTTTTTCTTTGCTGGGTACAATTACTGTTCATAGGCTTTAGGGTTTAAAAATAAGTGACCACTTAAGGTGAAGTGAATACGATGGAATCTATGATTAGAAAAACATTATTCAATTTGGGAAAAAGCATTTGAGTCACGCCACAACCTCCGGGGAGGGATTCCAGTTTGCGTGGACGGACGCCGCAGCTCTGTGCCTTCTGCTTTGTATTGTGAATTAGCAGCTCTTCAGGGCACAACACACCTCAAGACTGTAGTGACGGTGTACTCCGAATGCGGTATGTCCCTACATGCAGCAGCGACAACCACTTACCAAAGAGTGGCCACATTTCTGTTGGTGTTAACCATGTTTTCCTCCTCAACTAGGAAACATACTCTAACTGCATAACCGGAAGGTTGTGCAGCCAGCCTCAAACCTTAGAATTTTCCCGAGAAAAAAGTCAGAGTTCTATTTTTATCATGATTGTTTTGCTCTGCAAAACCTGAGATTTGCCAAAGAGCATTTTTTGGTCGATTAGATCTTTGTCCCTGCAGTTGTTGGAAAATTGACCCCGTAAAATCAAACATTGCTTGTATACCTCAAGTAAAGCACAGCGTGAAGGCCAAGGTCCTTCAACTGTGACTTGGAAATCAACTGTGGGAGACAGCCCGTCCCTTCTGTGGGCTGGGATAAGGGATGAGGGCAGGTGCAGCTCGGTGTGAGTGTGTCCTGAAGAGATGACCTTTGCACCAGTGGATGGAGTAGAGAAGGCTCTGCCTCACCCACATGGGTGGGCAACCTGCAGCCCACCAGGGAATGGAAATTGAGCAAAAAGTCTGAGGGAGGAGAATCACTGTGCCTTCTTGAGCTGGGCTATCCCACTTTTCCTGCCCTCAGACTCTGGAGTCCTCACCGCGTTCTGAGGCATTTGAATTTGAACTTGGACTTGCACCCCAGGTTCCTCCAGCTGTCAGTCCTTAGAACACAGGTTGAATCACCCGCCAGCTTCCCTTAATCTCCAGACTGCAGACAACAGATTGCAGGGCTTGGCTTTCACAACCATGTGAGCCAACGCTCCGTGATAACGTGTCTATCTCATCTCTATCCCATTTCTCTGAAGACCTTTAGCAACTAAACTTTACAAAATATTAAATCTATTCCTGAGGCTATATTCCTACCAAAACAACTCTAAAATATAATCCTTCCAGATTTGTCAGAGTTTGGGGGAGGGAGCAGTGCTCAAGCGTGTCCACGCCTGCTTGGGTTCCTCTTGCTGCTCTGACCAATCACCGTACGCTTTGTGGTTTAAAGCAATACAAATTTGTATCAATGCTTTTGAAGGTTGGAAGTTGGACTTGATTGTGGTGACACCAGTATGCGATCATGCGGGGTTTCTTTCCCTTTGTTTTTTTTTTTTGTTTTTTTTTTTGCCTTTCCAATTTCCAGAGATTGCTGGAACTTCTTGGCTGTGGCCCCTTTCTGCATCTTCAAGCTCTGCACCCTCGAATCTCTCTGTCCGTCCTCTATAGCCCAGTCTCCCCCAGCCCGCACCTGGGAAAGGCTCTATGCTTCTTAGCACACGTGATCATCCTGAGCACACCTGAATCAGCAGTGTGGTCTCTCCGCAGCTCAAGGTCACTTATTCTCCCTTGCCATGGAATGTACCACATTCACAAGTCATGGGGATTAGGATGTGGACATCTGGGGGGGGGGACCATTATTCTGCCTACTATAATATCTTTCTATGAATAGCTAACTTGTTAAATTTTCCCTACTTATGAGAACTGCATGCCCACAATGTCAAACTGTGAATGCTTTCTATACCAATCTGTATCCTCACATTCTCAGAAATCAGAGCCAGAAAATAAAACATCACATGACCTGGCTATTCCACTCCTTGTGTTATGATTTAGATATGAGGTATCCCCCAAAAGCTCATATGGGAGACAATGCAAGAACGTTCAGAGGTGTTATGAAAGCCACAACCCAACCGGTGTTTAACCCACCAAGGCAGATTAACGAGGCAGCGCTGTGGGCAGGGATGTCGCTATGGAGGCGGGTCAACTGGAGCATGCCTTCGGGGTTTATATTTTGCCTCTGGTGAGCTGAACACTCCCTGCTTCTAGTTGCCACATCCTGAGCTGCTTCCTCCTCACACCCTTTAACCACCACGTTCTGCCTCGCTTTGCTATGGAGACGACTGACCACAGACAGAACCTGGGAAACCGTGAGCCAAGACAAACTTATCCTCCACTTTTCATTAGGTCCTTTGGTCACAACACTGCAAAAAACAACGAAGACACCTTGATATTTAACCAAATAAGTGAAATTAGCATGATAACGACATTTGCAAGTGAACATCTGTCCCAGCACAATTCACAGCAGCAAGGTGCAGACCCGGGCTGGGTGCCCATCAGCAGATGAACAGATTGAAAAATGAGGTGCATACATGCCATCGTGTTCCCCCAGCCAGAAAGAAGAGGGAAACTCATTTGCTAGAAACTAGATGGAACTGGAGGACTGGGGGACATTGTGCTAAGTGAAATAAGCCAGATTCACATAGTCAAGAGTGGAATGCTTCCTTTCATATGCAGAAGTTAAAGAGAAATAAAGAATGAAAAAAGAGGATCTCACGAAAATAGAAGGAAGAATAGCCAAGCAGAGGATTGAGCAGAGTGCAGGAGGAGGGAAGGGGAGGGACTGTAGAATGAATCTGCCAAATTATGCTATGTGCATGTGTGAACAAGCAAATGAGCCCACCATTATGCGTAACTCTAAGGTACTAACAAAAATAGAATAGTAAGAAAACACCAAGTCACCCCATTCACGGAGCAGGAATCAAGATGAAGTTTTACCTGCCCTGGATATTCATGAATATCCAAAGTAAATGATTTCACAAATCATCCGAGGTGTACTTTTTAATGCTACATGCTGAACAGTAATGGAACATAATTTTAAAAGACAGTTTCATTGTTTCATGCAAGCTTGGGCTTGTGTTCTAATGTTGGGTGCTTTTGTGAAGGTACAGGACGTGAGAACATTGAGTTGAGGTCATAGCAGGGCTGATGGCCCTACCTGACCTCTGTTAGCTCCTGATAAAATTAACTGCTTTAACTTTCTTTCTTTCTTTTTTTTTTTTAAGAGAGAGTGGGACAGTGAGAGAGAGAAAAGACAATCAACTTTATTTAGTTTTTCACATGGCTTTCATTGCTCCAACACTTCATTGTGTATGTGGTGCTGGGGTTCGAACCTGTGTCCTTGCACATGCCAGGCAAGCACCATAACCACTGAGCCACTGCTCCAGCCTTGCTTGAACTTTCTTAATGGGGACTAGGCTAGTTTTTTCAATTATATATTCGATTGAAGCCCATTCCTTATTAATGCTGTAAACCTTGATATAGCTAGTCCCCAACTTGTCAGGGTTTGACCTGCAATTTTTCTACTCTGTTGGTGCAAAAGCTTACGTGTGCAACCCATTGTTCACCCTCAGTAAAATGTTCAACAGCTTACAGGGGAGACACAATGCTATATTACACAATGGGCCAACAGGTGGTTGGCCTTCTATAGGCTACTGCAGATGTCCTGAGCACATTTAAGGTAGGCTCAGCTAAACTACGGCTTTGCTGGATGTGGTGTGTTGAATGCATTTTTGACTTACAATATTTTCAGCATTCTCTGGGTTGACTTAAGTTGAGGAGTTGCTGAATCCACAATACTTGAGCCAGTTAAGTTTCTCCTCAAGGAAAGAAATGAAACCAGTACATTGCTTGACTTGCTTTTGTTTCTTTTGAGTGAAGCTGCAATTTGAGAGGCATTGGCAGCCCACTGGATGAAGGGTTTAACAACATTTCTGCAACATGCCAACATGGATGCCATATGTGCTGGAAGGTTCTAGAAGGCTACATGGGAAATGGTGAGTACCTTACTGTGAGACACCTTTTTGGACTTTTTCTTTTACACCATGATACTATAGCACCTTTGTAAACCAAGCCAAGCAGCACAGCATGAAATAGCCTGTGTGGGGATTCCTTCTTGGCTGGGGCAGAAGAACAAGCCAGAGTTACTGAAGAGACTAGACTCCAGACGTTTCTAAGGTCCTGGCCCAGACTCACACTTGAAAATGGACCCCACAGGTCTTCAATGTACCTTTGTTTCCCTTCAAATTCTGGCTGTAGTCTTACTGATTCATTCACTACCACATGATAAGACTCAGGTCTTGGCTTTTGGTTGTACAATATACCCAAAATGGGTAGATGGTACCCTTAATTTGCCCTTAATCATGACCTTGAAAAAGCATATTTATGGAGATGAAGCTCTTGGCTTAGCATTCTATGGAAATTCATGGATAAGGACTCTCAACATTGGACTAATTACCTACATTTATTACCTAGGTTAATTCAGAAATGAAAATGACATGTACAGTTTTGAGGTCTTGTCTTTATGTAATCCATCAAGGCTCAAGGGCCTACATTTTACATAATTTTATGAAGTTTAAGAAATTCATATTTGAATCAACCTGAGAAACCATTGAGCAAAACTAGTCTGCTGTTTGCACCTCAGGATTCCCATAGTGCTTTGAAGTTCATGAGCACCTTGTGAATCACATGCTCTGCTTAAGTTGTCCCGCTGTTGGGGTCCGGTCAGTCAGCAAGGAGGGCCATTCCAAGACGGCCTTCAGGCTCAGGCCTATAAACAATCCTGCTTCGTTTTCTCCCACTGGAGAGGGGGAAGGAAGGCGGGAGATTGCTGAGATATTTAGCAAGTCATCTCATTTATCAAGACATTCAGCTTCTTCATCCAAAGACTCTGCTGGGCTGGAATTTGTATCTTCTGTTGGTGGCTGAGGTTAAACAAATGAGACTCCACAGAGCCAGCCTGGGGTTTACAAAAGAGGCAGCTGGAATGTTAATGAAAGGAGAGCATCCATTACAGCTCCCAGGACAGCTTCTATAGCTTAGAAGTCCCTTCTCCTTGAAAGAAACACAAATCTTTATTAACGGATTAGTGGGGCTGCTTTAACGGTGTATGAAAAGTGGCAAGAAGTTTCTGCATCAAATCCATGAGATAATTGAGGCTTCTTGGTTTCCCAGCCATGTGGTGTATTCTGAAGCATCACACACAAATGTGCAAGTGTGGTTTCTATCATATTAAGTCTGTACCAGGTAGATGTAGTTGTCAGGGTAAATTAAATTAAAACTGCTTTCTCAAATTGCATCAAACATCAGTGTGGCGAACACAATAATGATAGCAATTTAGCCACAGCCCTTTCCAGAGCCCTTGCTGGCCTAGTGTATAAATAAATCAAATGCTATGGCTAGGATTGCAGCTACGCAATGAGCGTATGCTGGAAACTAGTCCGCCTTCTTCATACAGTTGGAATATTTAATAAGGAATAACTGCCTTAATGCGGGTTGCGACAGGGGGGTCCCTCCACAGAAAACATTACGCTGAAAAATACCACTTAATTATCTCTCTGAGGCCCTGAAGTACTGATACTGATAAGACCCTCTACCAGAACAGCTTCAAAGGCAAAATTTACAGTGTGCCTGTCGTGCACAAGCAAAATCGAGATGCCTAAGACGTAGAGAAAACACATTCAATAGGAGATGTAAATACAGAGCACTCAGCACAAATACCAAGAAAAAGAGGTGTGTGGGAAAACGCCTGTGAACCTGTCTGTCTGACTTGGGAAACAAAATCTCTGTACTAAAGCGATTTCTGAACAAAGCTGGCCTCCACATGCTGGCTGGGGAGAAGCGCAGGTGGGAGAGCAGGAAGCCTGAGCCACTCATGGAGATGAAGACATTAAATAGTGATGTCGCACGTCTTTGGAAAACATTTTCATATTGAAAAATTAATTCTAACCATTACTCTAACAAGCTCCAAGTAATATACTAAGTACAAGAATCATTAGGAGGATCTGGATACAAGGATTTAATTATATTTGCAATAGGCGTTCACCTTCCTGCAGGTTACAGGACATCACTGGGCACAAAACTTCTCCAATAGCAGAAAAGAAGAAAGGGGAAACATTGGGATTTTCTTTTTTCCCTCCTTCCTCCGCCCCTCCTCCCTTTCTCTTTCTTTTTTGGTATGCGTAATACAAGCACTTCTCTACCAAGCAAACCCTCAGTAAACATCTGCAGAGCATGCCTCATCCAGGATGTGTGCCAAGTGTCCTGTTCTACACAGGAAAACACTGGAAATCTGTACAATTCTGGCTAAGGCTGAAATGAGTGGTTTATGTCTTAGTTGAATTAGATATAATTAGATAATTTCCTATTAAATTCAAAATGACATTTATGACTTGTGATATTTCCAATCTTTCCTTCCCTGCTGCTGGGAAGAATCATGGCTGCCTCTCTGGTTTCTGAAAGTTAAGGGCTCTGCATGTGCATGTGTATAAGCGCATACGTGGGATTATGCAGAATACATGTGTGTGTATGTATGCATTTGCACGCAGACACAAGCAAGCGCATCACACACTCCTGCACATCAGTGTACAAAATTAGGCTTAGTGTGTGAACTCTCCATCTGTTCTGAGCCCATGGGTTGACATGTGATGAGCGGCTCCCTTCTCTCCTTGAGAAGATAAGGATGGGGGACCCGCTGGGAACCAACGCACAGTTCTATCACATTGCCGTAGTGTGACATAAAACTCCTTGGTACGCTACTTTAGAAAGGGTCATGCTGTCAAGCTGACATCTGGAATTCTGGCAGATTCCGTCTTGTGACTGGCAAACAACTTACATCCTCAAACAAAAAGTGTCTGCAACAACAAAATGCAGGAGCATCCCGTCTTCTCCAAACATCTTCAGGAGGCCTCAATCCCTCGACCTTTCCCAGCCACTCTGGGAGACCGCGGCTCACGTCCTGATGCGGCACTTGGAGATGGGAAGGTTGCAGTCCACCTGAATAGTAGTGAGTCCTAAGCCAACGACTTGCCTGCTGCTGCTGCTGCTGCTGCTGACAGGTGAATACCAGGGCAGCATCGGGAGTGCATTGTTTCCAACAGGTAACACTCAGCCAAGAAACACTCCGTTATTAAGAAGCATTTGTGCTACAAATAAAAATGCTGATTGTATGAAGAGCAAACAGCCATGCCCTCCAATAAAATTATTCTACCTGGGAAGATCAGGAGATGAGCTGTTCACCCGCTGATATGAGAAAGCCTTGGTCCTCAGGTTAGCGGGGGTGGAGAAATTAAGTGAAGGCAGAGGATCTGATCCTTGGCTGGGACCATGCATATTGCAGAAAGCATTCCACTCTCCAGCTGGGCACCCATGTGGAACCGAGGCCCACAGTGCATCCCAAGTCCCTGCCCAGGCAGGAGAGAGAATTGCATCCTAATGAGCAGAATTGTAGCTTGAAAGAGAAAGATGCGTAGGAGCCAATTGGACAGTCTGTCACTGCAGCAGAGTCTGCTCCTGATAAACAAGGGCAATTTCTATCCTTCTCCAAGCTATTTCAAATGTCAGAGCCCACACCATGCTCAGGAGCCTGTGTTCCTGGCTTCAGGCTCCACTCCTAGCTATAAAGGGGATATAGTAAGAAGACAAAGGGTGTCAGGCATGTTAGTGTGTGACTTAAGCTGTGTCTTGCCATCTCCCTGGGTCTCTTTGTGCATTTGAGAAAGGGGCATCCCAATGCCCACATCGGAAGATCATCAAGGGGTGGGATGAGGAGTTCCCTAGCGAGACCACTCACAAGCATAACTTTTCAATATTCCTCTTTTCCACCTTTAAAAATGTATGACTAGAAGAATGGGCACAAGCAAATCAATACACCGAATAAAAGCTCACTAGAGAGTGGAAAGGCAAGGGGACACAGCTCATGGGGTGCTGCTGTCAACTCCAGGGTCCCTCTGTCACCTCAGGACATGTGCAACTCCTCTTTAAACGTCCAAGACATATCCATGAGCTTAGACCACCTTCCAGAAGCAGGGATCCAAAAACTGTGGTACAATAACTTTTTCAATGAGAAGGTAATAAGAAAACATCTTTAGAACACTCATGGAAACAATTACAAGAGGAATCATGTAGTCAATTACAAGGCTCGAAGACCACATTTTCACGAGAAAGTCAGCAATTACGGCTGTGAAATCTTCCAGGAAGATTTCATAAAATATTAGGCATTTGAAAAATCAACAAAGACCATTAGCACTGACCTCTAGTTAGTGACAGGTGTGCTGAAATGTCAGAGGACACAATGACTGCCAGGAGTGAGTTATTTTGGAACATGTCAGGAAATAAAATGGATCGACGAGTGGAGGGATCAGCACGTGGACAGCTGCCAGGTGAAGCAAGAGCTGAGGGGGAATCCGGCTGACAGCTTAGTGCTCACCATACATTGATTTCCTTTTCTGCATGTTTGACTTTTCATTACAAAATGATAGAGAGGCATTTGAAACCATCGTCAAAGGATTGGTGCTCTCTCTTTATACAAGCTAACTATACAGTCAGGAATAGAACCACTGTGGCAACTACAAACCAGAAATCAATTGTTAGGGAGGATGGAGATTTAGAATTACTACAACCAGCAAAAAAAATCATAGAAGACGAAAGAAAAGTGTAAGGAAGCACAGATCCAACACAGATCTTGTAATGGTGATAAAATGAGTAATCAAAGCATAAATATAAAAATTAGAGGAATCAATAAAAATGTAACCAAGGAATACTGGGCAACGACAGACTTAGAATCCTTTGCAATCTCAACACTGCTTGATGCTGTCTTTAGAATAAGAGGGCCACATGTATCATACAGATTCGTAGTTACAGGTAGCAAATGCAAGACCAATAATAGCTCACGTTGTCCATATTCTGAAAAGAAATGTCTGAGGGCGCGCGTGCACACAAACACACACACACACACAGAGAAAAACAAAAGCAATATAGAGAGAGAATAATGTAAAACATAACACATTGCAAGTTTTCTAAACTTCCTCCCATATTGGATCATGAACTGAATTTAGATGCAGTGTATTTTCTCCTAATTTGTTTGCAAATATCAAAAAATGAGGATGGGGACTGGAGCAGTGGCTCAGCAGTTTCAGCGCTTGCCTGGCATGTGCGAGAATGCGGGTTTAAACCCCAGCACCACATACACAATGAAGTATCAGAGCAACAAAGGCCATGTGAAAAACTAAATAAAATTGATTCTCTCTCCCTCTCTCTTTCACTATCCCTCTCTCTCCAAAAAAAACTTTTAAAAAATGAGGATGTATAAAAGCCTGAAGACTCTTGAAAATGGATTAAAGGTATTTTACATTGTGAGAGCAGTGAAATGCTACAGTTTAGGTATAAAGTGTTCTCCAAAAGTTCATATGAGGCAATGCAAGAATGTGAAGGGATTGGATGGTGAGAGGTGTCACGTAATCAGTGCATTAATTGGCAGATACGGGCACACTGGGCAGTGGAGTAGTAGGTAGGGTGCGGGTGGTGGAGGTGGCAGTCACTGGGGACATGCTTTTGGGGTTTATATGCTGTCCCTGGTGAGCAGAGCTCTCTCGGCTTCTTGGCACCCTGTCCTGAACCGCTGTTTCCTGCCATGCCCCTCCTCTGTGATGCGCTGCCCCACCTCAAGCCCAGCTTCGGAGTTGGCTGACCATGGACTGAACTTCTGAAACCGTGAGCCAAAATAAAATGGTCCTAGCGACAAAATAGCTGACTAAAACAGTAATATGCCAAATACAATGCTCAGAAGAAATTGTTTAGTCTTGACAAATAAATAACAAGAATGAGAGTAAGTGACACAGACATCCAACTGGAAGGCTTAGAAAAAGAATCAACAACATTCACACCGTAGAGCAAGAGAAACGAACTCACAGAAAATAATATAGGCAAACCAATAATATAGCACAAACGAATGTGGAAGCTGTTCATGAAATCTAAAGTAGAAACAGATAAAATGTAAATGTAAGAATTACTGGATAAGAATGCACCAATGTTAGAACTATAAAGAAATTTAAACTTTTTAAAAAATTAATAAAATGGATACATTATTGTTTAAACTAACCAAGAGCAAAACAGAATCAGCAATGAGAATGGAAAACGAATTACAGATAGTAATAAGATTAAATGCTGTTAACGTGTGACTTGATAAGAGAAGAAAATTCGAACTATGCATATTAAAAAGAAGAGGGAGATTACCATTATTTGCATACAATATAATTGCATAAATGAAAAATTCATGAGCATCAATTGAAAAATGATTAAAATGGTAAAGATACCTCAGTAAAGCAACTGAGTAAAACGTAAAAGGTAAAAACCAGTTGGCTAAATCTATATGAATACCCTTTGGAATCAATTTCTTGTTCACAAGAGAGAGAAAAGAAACACCTGTAAGAAATGTGTCAGAGCCATGTGAATGTGCTGAAATGAGGGTCCCGCACACACACGGGCATTTGAAAAAATTGAATGGTCCACTCTGTGTAAGCCGAGCTCGTGAACCCCAAGGTAGCAATTCCTGATGGATCTATATGTTTCAGACCCCATGAACAAAATATTAAGCAGACCTTTTTCTAGCAAAGTACTGTAATGTTAAATAGGTACAACCCACCAGAAAAAAAAATCTGTAAAAATTGAGAAATAAGTCAAAAATAGATCTTTCAGATACTTAAATATATTTTAAGATCATAGCATGGGTTCATGCATAGATTCAAGTGTAGAGCAGAAAGGAGCAACCAGAAGGACAGGTAAATATTTAGCAGGTGATAAAGCGGCATAGTGTATCAGCAGGAAGAAAAGCAATTATTTAGTGAGGGTGTGGAGGCAACTGGAACTTATGGAGAAAAAAATAAAATTGCATCCTTACCTAACGCAGCACACAAAAGCAAGTTTCTGAGATGTAAATGACAAGAGAATACAATTATTAAAGAAACTAAGAGCAGAAAGGCCTTCCTAAGTATGATACAAAACTATGATTCCATAAACAATTTAGAAATTCAACCATATCAAAAATAAAGTATTTCCCTAAGGAAAAATAAAAAGTAAACAAAGCAAGGGAATTTTTGTAATTCATAGAAAAGGCAATCTTGCCTTAAACTGTGATTAAATCTTAATTAAGCATTAAGGAAAAACATCAACCACCAAATGAAAGACGGATGAGGGACGAGGACTGGTGGCTAATTAAACAGGAAGTAGGACTGTTTAGGAACGTGTGAAAAGATGCCGGTTCATTCACACAGAAAATATGACAATAAAAATTCCTAGTACTGGGGCTGGAGCAGTGCCTCAGGGGTTGGAGTGCTTGCCTGGTATGCTTGAGGCCCCAGGTTCGAACCCCAGCATCACATACACGATTAAATGTCAGAGAAACAAAGGCCAGATGAAAAACAAATAAAATTGATTCTCTCTTTTTCTCTCTCACTCTCTCCCTTAAAAAAAAAATACCAAGTACGGTTTTCACATGAGAAGGACAGAAATAATTTTATTTCTTGATAACTCAAGGCAGTCAAGGATGCCTAGAAATCCAGGTTCTCATAGAGAACCGAGAGAAACAAATGGACAAAAGACATCCAGAGAGGACTCCAGCAGCGGCTGTGGACTGTGAGATGCCTGCTGCCTCCGACTCAGAAGCGCACGTCCAGGAACTTGAACCACAGATACCGAGGCGCGTGGGCAAGCTTGCTGATTTAAAAGACGATTGTCGAAGCCTTGGCATGGTGAAAGAACTGAACACTAAGTGTTCCTCAATCAGACTGGATAAGTGACGGGAGGGACATTCATAAACAGAAACTATGCAGTCGTTTAAAAGAGAGGACGTGAACACGCATTAGAGTATCAGAAAGCTGCAGCGTTCTATCCACTGTGCAAATAAGTTATAGATTTGCATACGCTTGTACATGTGCAAATGTCTGTGCAGAGACACTCAAGAGCAGGGCTTTCGTATGGAGTGAGAAACTGGGTGGCCGCAGGGGGCTCAGCAGTAGAGCACTTGCCTGTCCTGCACGAGGACCTGGACTCGACTCCCAGCACCACACGTGCAGCTAAGTGGAGGAAAAACAAAGCCAGATAAAAAAATAAAAACTCTCTTCCTCTCTCAAAAAAAAAATAAAGCAAAACTCAGGATGGTGGCAACTATATCATTAACAATGAACTAAGATGCTCTGAAGTCCCTTTGCCAGGGTCTGGCATCTATATTGGTATTAATTACTCATATGTGTAACACTGCCATAACCCCAGAGGTCGGTATTTAACCCCTTGGATCCCCGCAGGTCACAGAAGTTGCCCCAGCAACCCAGCACTGAAGTGGCAGGGCTGGCCTCATACGCGCCCCTTCTGCAGTCTGGGTACAAGAAGGCAGAACACTGTCCCTATCTGAAAGATGCCCCCATCCCAGCCCCCCAGAACCTGTGACGTGTTAGTTTCCTGGCAGAAAACCTCAGACTTGGAGAAAGGAGCACAGCCCATCCAGACCCTTGACTTTGGGCCCCTGAGACCTCCTATTCCACTGGACTTCTGATCTTCACCATGGTACAATGACAATGTGTTCTTAAGCCACTGAGGATCATGCCACTTTGTTAAAGCAGCAACAGGAAATGGACACAGCAGATAAGAACAGAAGAGTGACCACAGGAAGACAGAAGGCCACGGGCGGCAGATGGATTTTCAACTCACTTCCCTCCTCCCAGACGTCCTTCCTGCAGTTTCACACAGATGTGTAGCAGGAACTAACCAAGGTCCCAGGCACGTGGTCTTCAGCTGGGCTTCCAAGCACCTCTCTTAGGCCAACCAGTGGTCCTCATGCCATGGCCCTCAGCCCAGCAGCAGCAGGGCCACCTCAGGGCCAGTTAGACAAGCACACTCTTGGACCTGTCTCCTGATGTGGGAAACCAGAGCTCACAGTGGTGGTTCAAACTCTGCTTTAAGAGGCCCCCAAAATAATTCTGCTATGATGCATGTTGAAGAATCACTATCTTAATGCTCTTGCTTTAAAATGAGCAGAGGTTCTCAGACTTTGGTACTCTTGGTAATCTCTGGGCAATCTTTCAAATCTCCGTGCCCTGAAGCAGCTGATTAGAATGTCCGGATGCCTACGCAGTCCAGCTGCAGAGCAGCGTCCAAAAGCTTTGGTTAGAGCAGTGGTCCCCAGCCCGGCATAGCAAGGTCACGGATGATTAGCACATGTAGACTCTCGGGATCCTCTGGGTGAGACTTCATCAGTGGCTTGTGGCCTGAGCCTCAGGAGTCTTACTAGGCCTCCAGTGATTCTAAGACACAGCTAAGGCTGAGACCCACAGCAGAGTTCCCACCTAAGGCCCACCACGGAGGCCACAGGAGAAGGGGTTGCTCCCTGCCACTCATTTCTGAAAGGTCAGTGACAAGTGGCTTTGCAAGATGAAGGGGCAAGTGGGGCCATTTCTGATTCCACGCAGCTTAGAGCGTTTTCAAATCACACTTATTTTGTGTGACTTGCTACCGTCTCCTCTCCAACATACTTCTGCTATGACTGTTGCTGGGTTGAGCCATGGAAAATTGCTTAATTAGCTCAAATTTGATTTAAAAAACAGCAATGTCCTATCAGTCCGCCTAATGGATGAGCACAGGAACACACACTTCCTTAGGACACCCAGATGATGCTGTTAAGCTTGAAGCTCAGTATTGCTCTTCCTGGACATGTCTGTAATCTAGGAGTCATCTAGAAGTTTTCAAAAAATACCTCTCAGAAAAAGAAAAAGGCAAAGCTGTCGTTCGTATCAACCATATGTGGTTAGAAGACGCAGCCGAATATCCGGTAACAATTACTGGCCGTTTCTTATGTTCCCCTGGCCACGTCCATTGGTCAGGATGTGGGGCTCCCTGGTCATCCAAAGGCCACGCACGTTGCACTGAGCACCTGCCATTTCCGTTCACCAGTGCCTACCTGCGGGTCTCCAATGGGTTCACTCAGATTCCCCCCAGGATCAACATGCTTGGCTGTGGGCAGCCTCACTTCCTCCAGGTCTTAATTGAATTTGATCGCCCCTGTCCACCTGGTCTCAGACCATTCCGTGCCCCAGGACCAACTGTCCCTCAGTTGGTCCCTTCCTCTTCCAGTCCACAGATCTTCACTGGCCAGGGCACAAAGTCCTGATCCTGGGGACTGGCATAGGGTGGCTGCAGCACTCCCAGCCCCTGTCACCAACTTCTGGAGCACACACTGTCCACTCTCCCCAGGACTCCCACCCTGCACCTCGCACTTTGCCTGTGACCAGTTCTGAAGGTGAACCCCTCTTTTCCTGTCTGGTCCTCCAGGACAGCACTCTGCCTTCTCCTCTGACACAGTGCCCCCTCCTGGCTGTCCTCCATATTGCCTCCTCCCTCTGAACATTGCCTGGAGATTCCTTGGGGTGTCTTCCTAGACCATCTGTATCCTCTTTCTTGAAGCTATCACATCCTTTCCCATAATTTTACCATTGATAAATGGATTTCTCCAACATTTCTATCATCAACTCTCTCCTTTCAACTACAAAGCCCAGCATCCACTTACTTAACATCTCCAGGAGGGCTCTGTGTGTGTCTCTAACATGCCAGGACTGTTCCAGCCACATCAATGAATCCTGCCTTCAAGGAGGAGGTGGGAGACCCACAATAAATGGTAAACAGGACAAGTAAACTATGTACAGTGTTGGAAAGTGGTAACTTCTGTGGGGAGAAAATAGGAACGAGGCAGTCAATTTCTCACATGTGGTAGCTCCAAATCAAAATTAAAGCCAGAGACTTCCTCAGTATCCCCCATGCACACGAAGGTTCAGCTTCTCCATTCTATCTGCAGGAACTGTCCAAGAAAAAGGAGTTATCCACGACTCCTCAGTTTCCCTTAATCTCCACATCACACCTGTTATTCTCAGCCTTTCCACTTGCAAAACACACCTCTTCCTCCCAATTCCTTCCATCTGCATCTCCACACATCCCTGTTATGCCACACCCCATGCTCACCTGGACCCCTGCCTCCATGGCTGTCCCCTCTAACTAGAGCAACCTGAAACGTGTAAACACCATCAATTCCCCTGCTCCAAATACATCAGTGGCTTCTCTTGCACCTCACCTAGAATCCAGCCTCCTTGCAAGTGGCTGCAGGCCCTTTACTGCCTGCCACACAGCTTATCACTGCGGGCTGCCCAGGAGGTGGGTACGCTGCCCTCCGTACAGGTAGGAGCCGCAAGAAGGGCTTTCTCTGCCCCAGGGCCTTTGCACTTCTCTACATGGGATGCTTTCATCCCAGTTGCTTTCAGGAATGGCTTTTCAGAAACCATGCCCTTGAACATTTGATACAGGATAGGAAAAGCCACTTCAGTCAGAAGTTAGCCGAGGCAGCGCAGGGGATAAAACCTTGCTCCAATTCATACAGCTCAACCTGCAGAAAGCAGGGCTCACTCTGCCCCTTCTACAGACTGCGATTGCGTGATTGCTTTGCAAGCCCTTGGAGCCCATCTTGAGATATTCATGGAAGGAATCATGACCTCTTGCTCTGACAACTCATTTGATTGTAAACATTGGTAAAAAAAAAAGGAAAAAAAAAAGATCATCATCGTCTGAGGTTTGTTTGTTTGTTTTTTAAGCATAGAAATAAAAGAGGAGCAAATCCTTGCTGTTTTGGGTGACAGGATCGTGCCTGCAAAATTCTCAAAAAAATTGAAATAAGCAGATGTGGTCACAAGGAGCGCAGTATAAATGGGACTGTTGCTCTGAAAGTAATGCCAGCCTTCCAGACATGTGCGCGGTGCCATCTGTGATTCTAAATCCACCGCTCAAGAGCAACCACAGCGTCACTGCAGATCAGACGCGAGCTCCGCCTGCAAGCTTAGAAGTAAGACAGAGTGCCACCTGGGTGCACAGACCCCTCCTGCAGCGTGAGACGCAGCCTGCGCCTGCTGGCTGCGAGACTCCCCAGGCCGACCCACGTGTCACTCCTGAAGCTCTCGATTGAACAGGCAGGCACCGGTGCCCTCTCAGCCCCACTGGCTCTGAAGACACCTCATCTCCAAGAGGCAGCCCCAGAGCCTGAGTCCTCTCCACATTCTGACGACGCCACCGTGACAGCACACTCACCACCCCAGCCCGTTCCATGTTTGAATTCCTCCTTGTTATTTTCAGTCCTGGGGGTTGAACCCCGGTGTGCGCTACCCTGAGCTATGCCCCCAGCCCTTTTGATTTAATTTTGAGACGGTGTTACTAAGTTGCTGAGGCTGGCCTTGAACTTGCGATCCTGCCTCCCAAGTCACTGGGATTGCAAGGGTGCACACCGCGCCTCTAAAACACTGCTTTTAATGATCATTCCTTCCTTATGTTCTGTTTCCTTCTATTCTGCCTTCACTGGCCAGGTGAGGAGGGGAACCCTGTGACAAACATGGCTCTTCTGCCCCTTGCAGGTGGCTGACCCACATCCTAAATTCTCCAACTCACGATGCTCCTTCCAGGGCAGAGTGGTTCTGGTTTCTATAGAACCATCGCAAGGGGCCTTCGGCATGGCTGCAGGTGGACAGCAAGCCCCCAGGGACGCTGTGACTCAGCTGTGGCTGCATTCTTTGAGTTTCCAGGAGCGCTCATGGGAACTTGGCTAAAGTTAGGGGGCCTCGCCTTCAAATTCACTTATTTTTTCCTGACAGGTACATTAAAGATTTTCCTGTTTAGTGAACTTTGCTCATCTGTTTACAAAGTCTAGATTTTCAGGGCTTTAAAATAACTCGACTTGGAGAATCTGGAATTTAGGTCTAAGGAAAGGTATACGAGTCTGTATCTGAGAGCATTTTGTCCACCAGAGGGCTCCCATATTTTGGTCATTAGCTCCTTACCTGTATTTAAACAATCAAGAAAAAAAGGGGAGATTTATAGGAGCAACGATCAAATTTGAATGTGAGCGGCATCTGACACAAAGATGCTTCAGAAATTCTTCGAAAAGCAGCTCCGTTAGTCTGTGCCAGTTCCAGATGCCAACCCCTGAAGCCCATGCTGCCCGCCTTTCCTACACACCGACTTCATCTGCGCATTACTTAGCTAAGCATTTACTTGATCTTCAACAATAAATTTACTAACTTTTAAAATTATTCACTGGCCTGTAACTGCAGAAATCGTCAAACGACTGTGTGAAAGAAGAAATATTTTATTTCAGAAATACGTAGCTTGCTGAAGGCCCATATTTAGAAGTATAAATGTTAACATAAAATTAATTTTCCTATAAAATTGAAAAACGATAAAAGAAGAATGTTTAAACTTGGAAAAGGCAAAACAAAAATCAACACACATACTTGCTAGAAATTAGATAACTTGATATATTTTGGAGGGTGATTTGCTAAGGCATTTTGCAGAGCACATGAATTTTTAATAAGCAATAATCTAAGAATTTATTAAAAACAAATACATAAATGTTGGAATTTTTATCAGTAATGTTTATAATGTAGAAAATGAGGGAAGGGGACTAAATTTTCGTTAGTAAGAAACTAATTAAACAGTGAAATTCCAAAAACCACAGAAAGGGAGGTGAAGGGAAGAGAAGGGAGATGCCACCTTGGAGACACACAGTGTTTCAGAGCTGCTGCGAAATGTCATCAAACCCAGGCTCAGCTCTGAAGCCAGGAAGCAGACATCCGGTGCTCACAGGGTTGGCTAGGCTGGGAGGAGGGCTGACCATGGAGCAAGGTTTTTGTTTTTGTTTTGGGACAGGTTGGGATTGGAGGCACTAGATACTTGTGAAGATTGGAGCTGGGTAGAGGCTGAAAAAGTGGGGTTTGCTTGACAACCTGGGGTCCTCACGCCCACCTGCACACTCAGATGACTGGCCCACCTTCAGTGTGTTGGCAGTTAAAGGTGATTCTTTGGCTAAGATGAAACAGAGCTTTTAGGTACCAAATATACCAATAGTGGACTTCTTCTGACATAATACAAAGACAAGAAGCAAAGTTGAAGAGATTCTCTGGAATGCCAAGCAAGATGACAAACTTTGTGCAATAAAAGAATAAAAATTTTTAAAAATATATATTATCTTCTAACATCTGAACACCTAAACACTGGGATTTCCAGTGTGGGCAGAGGGTGTTATCCTGGTGGGAAATCAGGGACACAGATCCCCAGGACAGGAAGAGCTCAGCTAAAGGGTCTCGGCCACCAGCTTGGTGAAGGAAAGTAGGTGTTAGGCCAGGCCAGAGAGGTCCCCCTAAAACCCCAGGGTCTCAGGGACAGAGGGAGGTCTCCAGAAAACGCATCTGCACACGCAGATCCGGAAACAGAATCCCAACAACTCTGGGTGCTCAAAGACAAGAATGGAATTACTTCCGGAGAGATTGTTTTACATTTCTGAGTCAAGAGTCAATATCAAAGTTACATCCTTTCTGCAAAAGTAAGTTTTTAAAAGTATACTTCTCGTGTACTCTCTCAGAGGGGGCGGGACGCAGGATACACTCCACTCCATGAGAGAGAGAAAACAGGATTCAGAAGCCAACCCAGGAGAGGTCACTGACAGGCCTAGGACTGTGCCCCGCTAGGAAAACAAATGAGAAGTAAAAAATTATCCGGCAAAGTTGACCTTGTGGAAAATGCTTCTGTCCACTGCACTGTGGACGCATCTGATGCTTAAAGCAGAAAGGAAAAACACAAGCACAGTACGCTACAGGGCTCAGCAGTCAGTGGTATTTCCGGAGTTAATTCGGAACCAGCTAAAATTTTGAAATAGTGAGAGGAGGAAGATACCGACTAAGGGCTTAAATTCCTGATCTGTCCTGATCTGAAGTCAACAGACAACATGAATGGGCTTTAGGAAGATCATTGTGAATACCCAAGGAAATGAACACTGGTGGAAGGGGTGGTTTGCACGGAGCGACACGGGTGCATTCTCACCTTCTGCTGTTATAATGGCCTCACCTTGTGACAATGAAAGACTGCACACTGTAGTGGACACAAGATGCAGCATATTATTCCACGGAAAAGTGTTTTAGAAGGTTCATTGGGGGATGGTTTAGAATACTGGCATAGGAAATGCTGGATAACTACTACAGATTTAAAATGCTCTTTGTTAGGGCCCAGCATGATAGGGACCTCTCACTTTTTAATAATTATTCCTGATTTATAAAAATTTTAAGGTGCATCTATCTTAATTAACACAAATGCTATAATTAATATAAAGCAATAAAACTTACATGTCATATTTATTTCAGGTTTCTATGCAAAAGGAGAAAAGCTTTGTGAATACAGTAGAGAGAGCTTTTCCACCAGCGAGGAGCCAGAAAACACAGCTAGAACCAAGAATTGTCTGAGGCCATTAATTTCACATCTCCCGGGAAAAGCCATGGACACAGGAGTCCCGATCCTCAAATACGTGCCATTGAGCCGTGGAAGCACAGAGCTGAGTCACACACAACCCCCTGAGCCGTTCGGTGCCTCTCTTACCTAAGCAAGGTAGGCTTATCCAAGAGTGGTCACACGTTCTAGAACTTTCTCCCACCCTGCCTCCAATGGATCCAACCCCACTGCATTTTGAAGCCAACACTAAGTTAACTCTTGCTCATGCAACTTGAAGTGACTTTTAAAGATTATTATCATTATTAATTTAAGCCAAGGAAGAACCCAGAATCTTCAGTCAATCTTAGAATGCCACATCTGCACAGAAAGTTGCTACGAGTTATTTTGTTTTGCTACTTGATCCTCACTGTGGACATTTTTGCAGGTTTCCCTGCCTCTGAGAGTCATAGTTTTCCCTCACCTTTTCTTCACTGGTGTCTCCTCCCTTCAATGCATCAGAGGGGGTAAAATAGAACAGGTGGGAACCTCAGAGGAGCAGCGCAGGAGCTCTGAGTGACCAGTACCAGTTATCCCCATTGGTGTGGGCTCTGGGACTGAACATGCAGAGAAGGCAGCCGAGGAACAAGCTCACATCCACCTACGGAGCCACACAGGCAGGGCAGCCTAGGTCTCTGGGTGGCAACTTCACTCCTGGGCTGTGCAGGTGCCACACCTCCCACCAGCAGCTAGGTGGAGGCAGAGCAGGCTCTTGCTCCTGGGTGCAGCCCTTCAAGACCCACTGCTTTTCAAACAGCAGCACTACCCTGCAAGGAGCTAGGGTTCCAATTCTGCACCAGAATAACTGAGTTTTCCACAATGAGCTGATTCGCTGGGCAATATTTTCTCTTTGTTTTATTGCTGGGGAAACTGAGTCAAGAAAGTACAAACACCTACCCAGTACCACGCAGCTGAGAAGTTCTGGGCCAGCATTCATGCCAGGGAGCCTGGTTCCACACCCTACGCTACACAGCTGGAATCGGGCGCTCTGAAGAGGACAGCTCCTGCGCCACCTTTCCACCAGCGCAGAAAGCTCAGGGGAGCGGGACTCTCTAAATCCACCCCCTGCACCTTGTCCAGTGGCCAAGCTTGCCCAGAGCTCAGCTTTTTGACCTCTGTCTCTGTGTGACAGGTTTTAATTCTATTATGTCATTTGCACATGACAACGGAATGAGCTTATGTCTGTGCATAAATATGGAGCTGTGGACACTTTGTCCTTCAATTCTTAAATTTAGAACAAGATTACATCACATTTCAAAACATATGTTCATGAGAAGATGGTGCAATTTTTTTCATATTGAATCATATTTTAAATTCACTAAAAGCTATTTAGAGCAAATCTTAAGCAAACTATTTTTAAGTCAAAGAAAACTTGAGGAAAATGATCATCTTTAAATCTATCAGGTTATCAATTCTAAATTTCACAAATTATTTGTGGAGACACACATGCATCATGCATTGAATAGATTATTTCATATAAATTGGCAAACTTCATTTAGAAAAAATGTTATCTATTTTGGACTTTTAGTTACCAAAATAACCCCATGGATGCTCAAAGACCAAGGTGACTCTGCCAACAGTTCAAAGTCAAACACACGGGCTTGGCTCAGTTTGCTTCACTTGTGTGTGTGCGCTTGGCAGAGTGCGGTTTGTGTAAAGTTTTTGTGTGTTTGAGTATATTTTGGTTAATACGAGCACTTCTGTCATTCTATTGTCCTGTTTCTGGCTGGCTGGCAAATTCTTGGACACTGCCTGACATGGAACAGGATTCATTTCTCTGTACAGTTATCTGATGTGCCTCCCATTCTGTGTCCTTCTAGAATAACTAGTTCACCCAACATGGTGCATGATGCAGAAACCAGGTGCTGGCTAATGTATGTCACCATGAAGGAGACCCGAGGACAGAAGACGTAGCTTCTCATGGCTGCTAAGCCAGTGGTGCATCCAGTGTCTTCCAGCTGAGGTCCTCTGGGTCAGCCCTCTTGCTGGGTAAGAACCTGATTCCCTGGCAAATAAGAAAGCCCCTGTGCAGCACTAATTTATATGGGGTGAAGTATCCACATGGTTCTGGGGGGATCAAGGGACAGTTCACCAGACTGGCAGAAATGAAAAGGCAGCCACAGTGATTTGGTTTACCTGCCAGCAAGAACCGGCAGGTCCATCTCAGGCAGTGTCCATGAACTTGCCACCAGCCAGAAACAGGAAAACAGAAGGACCTGCAGGTGTAGCTGTGCGGCACCCTGCTTTGAACCCTGCAGTTGGTTCAGGTGACATTAGAGGCACAGTGTGAACACCCAGGACAACCAGGGAACTCACCATGCAGCTCAGTGAGGCAGTGTCAGCAGAGAGGAGGATGAGTGACCTGCCGTCCTGCAGCAGGATGCTGGCCCCTTGGCAGCGACAGGGGAACTGCTCGTCCTTCGAGTGGCCTGGTGCCACCGCACGGTGAGTGTGCTTGCAGAGGAGGGCTCTGGAGTCAGGTAGTGCAATGCAGAGTGTGCCCCGAGGTCTGATGTGCTCTGGAACATGCATGTGCCACCTCTTCGCATTCCCTTAGGCGTGAAGTGGTGCCTCCCCAAATCCGGTGCCCAACTGTTCCTCAGGATGCAACTGAGGTCACTGAAGCAGAATGAGTCCACAGGGAAGGATGCTAACCCAGCATGTGGCTGGTGTCCTGTGCAGGGGAGAAGATTAGGACACAGCAGCACCGAGGGAGGACTTGGAGCCTGGGGAAGGTGCCATTGGCATGGTTTGGTCCTGTGCTGGAGGCTTGGTGCCCAGGATACCACACTGAGGATTCTTGAAGAGGTGGGATCTGCGGGTGGCGGCTTGGTCTTGGGGGCATACTCACTAAAGGGCACCAGGTAGGCCCCTAGACACGCTGCTGTAACGCCGGATCCTTGCCTTCCTGTCTCTTGCATGGCCCCCACCAATGCAGTTACTATGAGGTGAGGCAGCCCAGAAAGGAGCACTGACCAGCAACCTGTCCTGCTGCCTCCTGCAGCTCAGACTTGCAGCCTCTAGAAGGGAGAGAGAGCAAATCCCTGCTGGTAAGCCCTCCCCACTGGTGGTCTTTGTTATGCAGCGGAGCAGATGAATGCAGTTGGTCATCTAACAAACAAGGCATGGGGTGTAGCTCAGTGGCCCAGCATCTGTGTACCATGTGCCAGGCTCTGGGTTCAATCCCAACATGAAAATAAATAACTCCATAGCATGAGTATATGCATTCCTAGAAGATTCCAGAACACAGCTGAAGAACCACTTGGTGTGCTCCTTTGCAACAAATAACACTCCATTCTATTGTTTTCTGATTTTTTTTTTGACAATGCGTTCTTGTCTTCATCCGGGAATTACGAACAGTACAGAAAATAGCTGAAACTGGAGCAGCAGTCGCAGGAGCTGCTGCCCTCTTCCCACCCCGAGCCAGCGCAGCCCCTGGGGCTCCAGCAGAGCGGAGTTTGAAAAATGCTGCTTCCATCGAGCTGCCTCACCGAGATCCAACACGGCAGCGAATCCCCTCAGGTTGCACAGTATCATTAATCACAGCATCCTGGGGACGGCTGCATGCCCCAGACGTCACACAGAATGAGGACCTCAGGCCTGACAGAGCGGGAGGCGTGCGTGCCGAGAGGCAGGGAGATGTCGCCCTTAGCGTGTCTTCTGAGGGCTCCTGAAAGGCCCCTCAGGACAGCCCTGCTCTTTCAGCACAGGTGGACCCATAGGACCTGGCTAGTAGCCTTCCAAGGGGCTCTGTAGGCTTTCAAGGGCATTTGAAGATTTATTTCCATCTCTATGGAGAAAAATGCCCACGACTCCCAACAAAAACCTGGCTTGCTGGCACCTCATCCACCTGGTATTCTGAAGAGCACTGAGGCTTCTGGAGGTTTCTCCAGCAGTGAGAGGTTCCACAAGCCTCCTTCCTTCCAGGCACAATTAATGACAAGCTTTCTGGTGCATTAGCACTTTGGGGTCACTCCCGGGTTTATTCTGTAGTTCAGCCCTCAAATCCGCTCTGACTCAGGGGACACAAGGTCTCCAGGGGGTGTAGCTCAAGGGTGGGCATAGCAGGCCCCAGTGGCCAGCAAGATCCTTCTCATGCACACTCTCCTCTCTGTCACCAGGCAGACAGCATCAGAGGCTCTGTCACCCCTACCCTTAGGGTAGCTCTCCTCGGTGCATGAGCCTCATTGCTTGCTATGAACGTGCCGCTTGGCAGACAGTCTGCTCCAACGCAGACCTTCCAGAGTCCTTAGGACCTTGGTGGCCTTTCATTCCATGCTTGACTTGCAGTCTGCAGACCATTTGTCACTCTGCTGGTCATCAATACCTTGGGCTCCTGCACCCACTGTGCACTCTTCCCCATGCAGCTGCTTCTTCCCTCGCAGGGTGCCTCAGTTTACCCCTTGGAAGCCACTTCCTCAAGGCTGAGTGATAATTTTAGCAAAGCAATGTGCAGAAGGCAGTCCGCTCTGAATTTGAACTCGAATTCAGCCATTCATTACTGTATGTGAATGGGGAGCATTTTATCTTAACTTTCTTAACTTTCCTGAGGCTTAGTTTAGAGACTGGCATTGCCCTTTCTGAGGCTCAAACATTTAGAAAGTACTAATATCTGTGCAAAAATGCACAAGGCACATCTCAGTGCCTGGCACAGGGTGGTCGATCTACCATGGTAATACAGACAGATGATAACGGGACACCCGCGTTTAACAAGAGGTACGTTCAAAGCAGCTTGCTCACAACTCTGCCGACTAAAATGCTTATGGTCTTAACTGAGCAAAGAGCTTATGGTGGCCAAACCAACATGATCAAAGCACATGGCCATGAACTTCGGAGCAACTTGAGGGACAGTTCAGAGACCGTAGCAGGCTCACACTCTCACCTTAGTCCAGCCACTGTGATTTTGCTAACCGAGACCTAGTAGAAATAACATTTATTTATCGTTACATTTAAGTACACAGTAAAATATTCTCATTGCATAAAACTGGGATAAATGGAAGATGCTAGAGAAGAAAACACAATTCTAGTGCTTCTTAAGGAATATTTAATGTGGACCACACCGGACTGCGTGTATTCTAAACCTCAGTGTGAAAAGGAGGCATATGTATGGTAAAGTCTCAAGATGTGGATTCCCAAACCTCCTTCACAGAAAGGTCATCAACCAAGAGGAATATGAAAATAAGCTTTCAATGAGCAGTCTAGAAAAATAACATGTGTTTCCTATCTGCCACAGAAAATCAAAACTCGCTCTGATGATGAAATAGGAACCAAAAATCAGGAAGAGAAAACAATCTTAACAGAAAAAGAGACAGCAAAGATAATAATCATCACTAAAATAGTATTTCACTGTTCAGCCCTTTCTAGTGAGAAATTTGCGGTTCCCCTGATGGTTCTGCTCTTAGTTCCAAAGAAAGGCTCGGCAGGCTCAGGAGTGGCAGGATCACCCCATGTGTTCTCACTGTCCCTCCCGGAACATCCCCATTAGAAAAGGCATGCAAGGCTGAGTTTGACTTTTTCATATTTTGAAGGCAGAGATGAGATCCTCACCACTTGACACGGAGGGCCTGAGACACGGAGGGCCCTGCCTTCGTTTGAACACACACAATTACCTTAGGATATAATCAAACTACACATTTACAAACACTGCTGTTTCAGTTGTTAAAATTGTATTTGGTACCCTAAACAAAAGCGATAAAGATGACTTTCTATACTAACATTTTTGTCTTTTTAAAACAACGTGTTAATATGACGCAATATCCCTAGATCCCTCGGGAAGACTAAACTAACCCACCGTGCTCTCAACCTTGAAGTCAGAAGCAAACCTCCAACATCTGGATCCCCACTCAACCTTGCTCCTCTGTATCATGACTTCACCTCCAGAGTCAGTCCCCTCTCCTCACTTCTCGGAGCTCCGGCCAGTTGTCATTTCTGGATGCTGTCTAAACAGATGGGCGCATCTTCTCTGCTCAACATTTCCTTGTGAGATTCCTCTGCGTCACAGCACCCCTTCGCTGACCTTGTGTCTTAGCAGCAGTGTGTTGTGTAGACATAACTCAGTTCATCAGTCCAGTTACCCATTGGGGGGATTGGGATCTTTTCCTGTTTGAGACTCTTAGGAAAAATGCTACTAAGAACACTTTAGTACCTACGTATCCCTGTGAACCTAGACTTCCTGTGGTACCTGGGGGCACAGGAACACATTTCTGCTGGGGACTGCTCTAGTTTGAATGAGGGTTTTCCAAATGTCCACCTGTTTGAGGGCTCCCAGTGCCTGCTAACGGGAGGCAGTGTATCCTTCAGGGGGTGGGGCCTGGGAGGAGGTTTTCAGGTCCCTGACGATGAGCCCACCCCTTCTTCTTGCTTCTGGACCTGTAGGTGGCTTTGCTCTGGCCTTGCACCTGTCTCCCCCACTGGAAACCTAAAGCTATAGTGCACTCGATCACAGCCAGGAACCCAGAAAGCTGGGGAGCTACATACATGGTTCCTCCTGTAGGTTAATTGCTCAGGTATTTCATTACAGTGACTAACTCAGGGACTGGAAGTGGAGTGGCTTTGTCACGGAGCAGGCATATGACCAGTAACATAAGTGACTGATAGTTTTCCAAAGCGGTCGCATTTGTCTGAGTTTTCATCGACCAAATAAAATAATAAATGACAAAAATATCCCATGGTACTAAAATTATGGCCACTTTGTTACATATAATCTTCAAAATAGGTGGACTATCCAAAAACTATCAGTTTTTAGCCAATAGGGAAGATTGATGATTCTTGGCTAATAGGGAAGATTTGTAATTTGTCACTATATCACAACTTGAACTGAGACCTTGAGCAGAGAATTAATTATAAACCTAACGATGGCTGCTACTGACGCCACTATCAGCCCAATCACAGCCAGAATTACAATGACTACACCATGAGAAATAAGACCTGGGCCCCCTGATGGGCCAGGCTCAGTGTCAAGTGCTTTACAGTCCTGCAGATGTGCCCCCGTCTGTCCCCAACACAGGACAAACCCAGAGAAACGCTCTGTGGGTAACTTGACCAAGGTCACCAAGCTGCCTGCCTATTATGGCCTTGGGCCTCCAATCCCAGCTCCTACTCCCTGCACAGGGCCACCCTCCTCCAGCCCCAGGTACTGCAAGACCCTTGTCATCCTACAAAGGCAGGTGGGGTGGCAGCTGCTCCTCCGCCTTTTCTAATGGGGTTAACCTCCTAGTCTTTCTAGAAACAACCCACACAGTGTTCTCCACTGGGATTGCCAGGAGTTTTCTTCCTTCCTTCCTTCCTTTCTCTTCCTTCCTTCCTTCCTTTCTCTTCCTTCCTTCC
>PVKS010026935.1:11363-28155 GCA_004027875.1 Aplodontia rufa | reverse complement strand
AAGGTGATATCTTAATGTGGTTTTCATTTGCATTTCTCTGATTACTAGAGATTTAGAGCACTAAAGTAAAAAATCAGTGAGTGGGATGCCATAAAGCTAAAAAGCTTTTGTACTGCCAAGGAAACAATCAAGAGTCAAGAGGTTTCCTACGGAAATGGAGAGAATCATGGACTATGATTCCTCTGACAAGGGTCTCATATCCAGAATCTACAAAATCCTCAAAAATGTCAACTACAAAAACACTAACAGCCCAATTGATAAATGGGCCAAAGAGCTAAATAGAAACTTCTCACCAGAGGACATTGATCAAGCCAGTGAATACATGTTAAAGAAAGTTTTACAATTAGGAGGGAATCCTTATCAAACAATCAAGAACAAATATTTAATGACAGAGCAAGCCAAGGCTGATGCCATTCCATGGTTTCTCCCCTTGGGTTCCCCATGGTTCCATGTTTCCCCCTATTTAACCCCATGTTAATTGGACTTCTCATGGAAGTCAAAGGTTCCCCGCTGAGTTGATTCCCCCATACTCCCTCCCTCCGATCTCCCTGATATCCTTTCTATTCTCTCCCCCCTCCGTACCTGCCTCCCTACGTCCCCCAGCATCCTAGGCAAGGTTCCCCCTTGTTGAGGTTATTATTAGCTTAGCCATCTATCATACTGATCCCGATTATATTTTAGCTTCCACAAATGAGAGAAAACAATCGGCTCTGAGTATGTGAGTTTGGGATATTTCACTTAGCATATTTATTCCATCTCCATCCATTTGGCTGCATATGCCACGATATTGTTTTGTTTAATAGCTGAGTAGAATTCCATTGTATATATGTACCACAGTTTTTTCCACTCGTCAAGTGAGGGGCATCTGGGTTGTTTCCATAATTTAATTATAATAAATTGAGCTGCTGTAAACATTGAAGAAGTTGTATTTCTATATGCGGATTTTAACTCTTTTGGGAAAATACCCAGCAGTGGGATAGCTGGGTCATAAGGTGGTTCCAGCCCTAATTTTTTGAGGATTCTCCACACTGCTTTCCAGAGTGGCTGTACCAGTTTGCAGTCCCACCAGCAATGTGACAGTGTTCCTCTTTTCCCACAGCCCCTCCAGCATCTGTCATTGTTTGTATTCTTCATTTTTGCCACTCTGACAGGAGTGAGGAGGAATCTCAGTGAAGTTTTGATTTGCATTTCTCTGATTGCTAGTGATGTAAAGCATTTTCTCATATGTTTATGGGCTTTTTGGACTTCCTTCATTGAGAAATTTCTTTTAGATCCGTAGCCCATTTATTGATTTGATTATTTGTGATTTTGGTGTTTAGTTTTTTTAGTTATTTGTGTATTCTGATATTAGCCCTCTGTCTGAGGTGTAGCAGGCAAAGATTTTCTCCCAATCTGTAGGATCTCACTTGATACTCTTAATACTCAAGTTAGAAAGCAAGACTTCTCAACTGCCCTCCCGCCTGCCCTCTTACTCTCTCGTGTATGATGAGCTATATTATGTCAATTCTAACACACAAAAAGCACCCAAATCTCCCTCCTTCTTCCACTTCTGTCCTCATTCCCACTACCTAATTTTAGGCCTAAATCCTAAATCACTTTTCACTTGGTGTATTAATTAGTGTAAGAGGCTGAACTGCTGTCACAGAGACTCAAGAATGCAGTGGTCAGTCATATATATATATATATATGAAATAATCAATTTTTTCTTATTTTTCATCCAGGCTTTTTTTCTCCAACATTTAGTTGTGTGTGTGGTACTGGGGTTCAAACCCAGGTGTTCACACATGCGAGGCAAGTGCTCCCATCACTGAGACACAGCTCCAGCCTGAGTGGTCAGTCTTTGGAACAAGATGCCTTAGTCAACTTTGCAGCACTGGGACAAAAACAACTTAGAGGAGGAAGATTTTATTTTGGGCTCATGGTTTCAGAGGTTCAGTCCATAGTTGGCCAACTTCATTACTTAAGGCCTGAAATAAGGCAGAATATCATGACGGATGGGCACAGTGGAGGAAAGCTCATGGCAGCCATGAAGCTGAAAAAGACAGTGAGGAGCAAGGGACAAGATATAATCCCCAAGGACATGCCCCCAGGGACCTACTTCTTCCAGCCACATGTCTATAGTTTCCACCTAGGAGTCCCTCCAAATTATTAATCTATCGAATGGATTGACCCACTGGTGAGGTTTCCGCTCTCATAATCCAGTCTTTTCACCTCTGCTCATTGCTACATTGCCTAACACATGAGCTCTGTGAGGGACCTTTTTAGATTCAAACCATAGCACCAGAGTAGTCTCACTCCGAAGTGTGGTCCTTAACCTATATCAGTATTGTCTAAAGAAATTGAAGAGTTTCCGGAAAGTAGAAATATGAGCATATATTATTCAGGTATCTTTTGGATACAAATGATAGAAATCCAATTTAAGCTTTAAAAAAAGTAAAGCAGTTTATTGATTCTCATAACTGAAGAGTACAGAGTATAAGTATGTTCAGGTACAGCTGGATCCAGGCATTTGAACAATGTTGTCAGGGAGCCAACTCTTAACTATGCTTTTCTTTGTTGACCTCATTTCTTCCTACCACAGATAGCTTCCTTTAGGCAGTAGTGGAAAATGACGCAAGCTCCGATTCACAGAATCTAGTTGGTTCCAAGGCCTGGCCCTCAGCTTTGCAAGTACTCAATCTGACCAGGGCCAGGGGTTGGTGGGATGCCTATGTATGCCAATGACAGGACCCTCACAGAGTCACTAAATACTGGTCTTTAAATTTGCAGTGAAGCGTTTCAGATCAGGACTCATGGTCTGGAAGAACGTGCTTTGCAATGAGCTGGAGGCCGTGTCCACTTTTGTGGCTGAGCAATGGTCCCTGAAGCTTCTCCGTGGGGCTGAGCAGGCTTCCACGTGTCCCTAACTGATCCAATGCCTGGCATTCTTCTAGATGGGCAACTCTGCTCCTTGAGTTCTCAGAAGGCAGAGTGAACTTACAGTTCCAGAGCTCTGAAGAGCAGCAACACCGTTCCTTTTATTCATCTCTTTTACCCTAATGGAAGCCTACTGGGTGCTGGTTTGACGTAGCACCAGGACACAAAATTAATCAAGGCACCTTCTCTGTGCCCTGTTGCTCACAATGTGGGGGTGAGGAGTTGACTGATGAGAAAGCCACAGGCTCCAGTACAGAGCAGTTGAAGTTCTTCTTGAAGTTAAGTTCAGAAAGCAGTATGGAGTGCCCAATGCGACGGGGTCCTGGACCATGCTACCTTTTGCTACAGTGAACTACACATTATCACATGTTCATCTGTCTGTTCCCTTATGAGAATGTGAACTTTTTAAAGGAAATAACAAATAACCATGCACTATTTTTATCTGTATCCCTAGCCCTTAATACACAGTCTGGGAATAATAATAAATGCTTGATCCAGTAAATGGGAGACAATAAAAGGGAGGAATTCTTTTCAGCATTTATTAAACATACACAAAGTTCAAAGCAGATGATTAATGTCCTGTTCTTATTGGGGAGGGTCTAGGGCAGTGGGTTCTTGGGATGTCTGTTGAACTGGACCAAAATTTCCCTCCTACTAGCCTAGAATACTTTAACTTGAGCAAGCTAACTCTTTACCCTTCTCTGCCCTGCAATTGAAAACACAAATTAGTCACAATGCCCTCCTCAGAGTAATTTCCACACAAGCGTGGATTGAGTGTTTTCTCCAATTGCAATATTCCTGAAATTCAATCTCAATTCTACTTATTAACTGTCATTAGTGGTCTATAAATAACACACAATCTTTTATGTATAGAAAAGAAGCTATGAGCTTGTTTGAAATGTAAACAGGCTATTCATGAATTTGCTAATTGCAATTCTCTCTTTGGCCTTTGGCCAACCCCCATTCCCTGGAAGTGGTCACTGATAGAAATGTTATCCTGTCTGATGATGAGTCTTGGCTGGCAGGTGGGGATCAGGGATTGTGCATTTATAATTCAGAAGTCTGTCAACTTCCTTCACCCATTTATTTAAGAAATTTTTATTGAATCCTTCAATGTTTGGAGGCCCTGTGTGGTACGAGTATGGATGTAGCACAGGGTCAGCAGGTAAGAATATAAATTCTGTTGTTTAAAGGTGCACTTAGATATTAGCAAAGTCTACACAGCTATAAGCAAGGGAAAAGGAAAGACATTCTAAATAAAAAAAAAGATGAGATCAATGGCTTAGAACATAAAATTGAACATTGCAAAATGTGACAATTTTTAAGTTTTTTAAAATTATTTTATTTTGAGATAGGATCTCCCTCAGTTGCCCAGGCTGGCCTTGAACTTGTGATCCTCCTGCCTCAGCCTCCTAAGTAGCTGGGATTATATGCATGCACCACCGTGACTGGCTCCAATTTTTTAAATTGGAAGATTTTTACATAAACACCTACATTTCTAACTTCTCTGGAAAAGTAAGGGGACCCAACAGCACTGAAGCTGTTCTCCACTTCGGCTGAGTCTAGTGTTTCAAAATTCCCCAAGATACAAATTCTTTGGAATCAGGAACAAGAAAATGGAATTTCTGATAATATCTGGAAATTTCCCCTAAGTTCTGTTATTTTTAAAACATTTTCAAAATTAATACTCTTATTATTGTGGTTTCTGAAAATGCTTTTGCTTAATAAATAAGAAATATTGTTATGGTTTGGATCTTGGAATGTCCCCACAAAAGCTCATGTGGTAGGCAATGCAGCAATGTTCAGAAGTGAGAAGCCTGAACTGTGAGATCCATAACCTCCTCAGTGGATTAATCCATTTGATGGATTAATAACTTGAATGGACTACTGGGTAGAAACTGTAGGCACGTGGGGGTGTTGGCTGGAGGATGCAGGTCACCAGGGCTGTGCCATTGGGGACGATCTCTTACTTGTAATTTCAAGTACATGGTCTGCACGTTCTGCGTCTGTCTGGTTCCTGGTTGCTATGAGATGAGGAGCTTTTCTCTGCCACAGCTTCTGCCATGATGATTCTGCCTTGGAGCTACTCAACCATGGACTGAACCTCTGAAACTGTGAGCCAAGATAAACTTTTCTTCCTCTAAGTTGTTCTTCTCAGGCATTTAAGTCATAACTACAAAAAACCAACACAATTGTGTAGCAGTATTTATAAGCAAATGTAAATCGTAAACATGGGAAAGGTCAATGAGAACCCCTAGGTTGTGCTGAGCAGATCTCCTGGCAAGGTTAATAATGCTACATGCAATCATGTGTCAAAATGCCTGGGTTTGCTCCAAAGCCTGTGCTTTCTGAGAACATCATTTGAAGGATTTGCATTATTAATGTATATTTTATTTGCAAGATTGCAAGAAGCAGACGGGGTCAAAAGCATGAACTGAAAACATGAGGGGAGCTATAGGGAAGACGAATTAAACTGTGAGCATTAACTCAGTCTAGATCACTTCCCTCTTACACGCTCTTGTCCTCATTCCTTGAAAATTCAACTCCAACCTTCAATTTCACATGTCCGCCTTTCCTGCTCTTGTTTTCAACTTGATGTAAGTGGAGTCCTCTGGGCCAGTATGTCTCTATGTTGATTATTAAACTTTAATTCTTGCAAAAGAATTGCAGTGTTTTCTCGGACTTTCTTGATTTCTTGACTGATTTTGCTCAGGATTCAGGATTCATAAAAATATACATTTTCTAAGAAATGCGGGGACAGAACTCCTGCATGGAAATACTAGGTGGGCCTGAGAGCAGCAGCCACCTGCTGTCTTGGCACACTTGGAGTGCATGTCATCTAACTCTCCAGAATACACAATGGCCTTCCTTTTCCTCTCTAAACTGAGACCACGTGTTGGGTGCCATGGATCATTTTCCTTTCATTTATATGGTCTGCCTGGCCCTTGAAGATATTTCAGTTTTTTCCTCTGGGTCTAGGGGGATAAAGGCCAGGGACATTAAAGAGACACCACAAAAGGAACAGCTGCTTTGAATAGGCGAGTCTACATCATGGGGAAATATTGTCGGAACATCATTAGATGCCAAGCTAAGATATTTGTTTTATCCAGTGAGAAGCCATCAATCAGTTTCAAGAAATGTGACGCTACTAAAGTCACGCTTTGGGAAGATAGACCTGGTGTCCACTGGAGGAAACAGGAGGCGTGACAGGGTCTCTTAAAGGAACATCTCTTAAAAGGGCACGCTGTGGACACATAGAAGAACAGATAGACACAGGTGCGGCTCTGTGGGAGGATGGACAACACTTGGCCTCTCCTTGTAAGGAAGAGCTGAGCAGATACCTCTGCGCCATGCAGCCTGCACAAGAATAGGACACCAGAGAAAGGAAAACCGAATAGACCAGATTAAGGTCTAGTCACCCGGGGTCCCACCCAGATCCATTTGGGCACAGAGGGATGAATACGATGTCCTGCACATCTTCCACACCTTTGCCCCTTATCCCCCCACTTCCTCTGGCCCTCTATAAAATTCTCAATTTGCAGTAGACACCACCTACTAGTCATATAAGAGGAGAGGGAAAGTCACAAAAATTTGACCTGTTTCAAAGAAGAGTGTATTTTTTTAATATGTTCTCTATTCCAGCCAAGAAAAAGACAGAATGCTCTCCCCAATGCAAGAGTTGCCCAGTCTAGATTTTCGTATAAAACTTCATCTTCTGAGTTCCCCTCCAGACCACATCGTCGGGCCCCACTGCACACCTGCTCTCCGCAGCATCAATCACATCCTCCCTGCATCCCCTTCCCCAGCCCTGAGCAATTCAAGTCCTCCGATCAGCCCAAGCTGCAGCTGCCCATTACCTGGGAGAGTTAATAAGAAATTCACCTTCCCTCCTCGACAAATGAATTCCAGTCGGTTCATTCTCACAGGAAATAAATTTTAAAATGGAAATTAAACAAAACAATTGCTAGCAAAGGTAATAATGTGTTGCCCCTGGATTGTGCCTCTGAGAGGAATATATTACCATTCCCAGGATCGCAGCAGGCTCGGAGAAGTCTCTCTGAGCACCAGAGCTGGCTGGTGCTTGGAACAGGCGGGTCTTGTGGCTCTGATGCCCAAACTCTGGTGCTCCGGCAGGCTCGCTCTTGAATAGGTCTCAACACCACCTCTCTGCGCCTCGATATGGTCTGGTCCCCTAGGTAGAGTCCTCTGCACTCACTTCTGAATTCTCTGTGGCCTGATGATGTAATGCTTTTGTGCAGAACAGTATTTCCAACAGCAATCAAGACTTCAGGGACAACAGCGTAGTGATTAAGAGACAGGCTTGTGGTGGATACAGACTCTTCCATTTTCTACCTGTGTGACCTTGGGCAAATTACTTAAACTCTCTAAGCTTTGGTTTCTTATCTGTTAAATAGGATAAAAAAATACTTACCTCATAGGATTAAGTGTGAAAGCAAATAAATTAATGTCTGCAAAGCCCGGTACCTCACAGATCATAAGTGCTCAATAAATGTCAGCTTTTATTATTATCCTATTTTTTAAAGGTTTCCAGGGGTGAGATAGATTCTACGACCCAAAACAGGTTCCCTGTGATTTATTGTTCAGGAGTGTCTGTTCCATTTAAAGGTTTAATGGGCTTCTTTAAAAGGCATTGTATCTTAAAACAAAACTTGCAGAGTTAGAAATCTGAATCGCGAGTTAGGTAACAAAACCGGGCATAACTCCTTGTTGAATAGCTTAGATCCACTGACCAGGAAAGTCACAAAATTTTGAATTAGAATGTCACTACAGGTAGTTCCAAGCTACCTACGTGCAAATGTACAGGTAGGATACTTCTTTTTTTTTTGCTGAAGATGTTTGGGATGGGGGTCAATAATGCTTATAAAAATAAGAGACAAAAACTATAAACAATAGTTCAACAACTTGTCAGAAATACTGAGAAGATAACATTTTTCCTGTTCTTTTATTTGCAAAAGCAGGTAATTAAAGAACATTGAAATGGTGAAAAGAGTCTTTCAAGGGATTTGGACTTACAGTGCCAGTCTCATGAATCTTTTTATTCCATGGGGAAATTTATCATGAATCAAGTTTGCTTTTCAATTAATCCTGGGAGAAAGAATCAGAGAAAGTTTAGAAGTTTCAAATAAAAGCAAGGGGACAGTCTAAGTTTAACGTGAGCCTATATCTCCATCTTGTGATGGAATGCTATGCAGTTAGTAAAAATGATGGCAGAATTGCTGATGGGAGTATACATGACACTTAAATGAAGGGAAATTTAATATTATAATGTTTAAAATTCTTATGAATTTGCACATCCTTTGATAAAAGAATTCTATCTCCATTACTTAGTTTTCAGAAAATAATTTTGAAGGGGTATAAAAAAACACAATGTTATTAATGTTATTTATCAGTGTGTTATTTGTAGTGGTTAAAAGTTGTCAAATGAGCTGTATAATGAATATTTGTAATGTTCACGAACTGTTCAACTTTTTATAGATGCTTTATTGTTATTGTTTGCTAAATTCTCTCTAGTCATATTTTACCTTTGTGTTTGACCTTGTTCATTCTACCAGCTGCCAAGCAAAGAGGCACTTTAAAGAGTGCTTAACAGCTGGAACTCTAGGCTACGCAGACATGGGTTTGAATTCTTTTGCCATTTACATGAAGTGATCTGGTATGTGTTCCTTAACTTCTCAGTTTCCTCATCTGAAAATTGGGAATGATGATACATTTACCTAGTAAGGTGACAAAGAAGATTAAATGAGTTCATCTCACATCAAGCATATATGGATTAGGGCACAATATTTAGTGTGCTGTCCTTAATATCAACTGTCATCAACATAGCTCTCATTTCTGACTTCATCACACCAAGAACATTTGGACTTCAAACCCCATGAGCCAGGGTTGGGGTTTTAGCTCAGTGGCAGAGCGCTTGCCTACCATGCACAACGCCCAGAGTTCAGTCCTCAGCCCTGGAAAAAACAAAAAACAAAAAACAAAAAAACATGAGCCCTCACTTAACACTTAGCCAAATCACTGGTAAAATCACCATTAATGGAACATAAATGGACTATGTCACCCTTAATTGCAACCTTGATGTCTCTTCAATACTTAAACTGATGGCTAGAGTTGATGACACTTGACAGGCAGTCAAATGTCACACCATCTCTCCCCAATGCCCTTTCCATTACAGAACAACTTCGGGTATTTTTCAGACCCAAAAGACCCAAGACCATGGTTTATAAAGCATGGATAGCTAAGATCAGAGTGCTCAGCCTGTCCTTTCTCAGAACTTTTTGCTGGACCAAACTCTAGAAATAAATAGTCCCTTCAGCGCAGGAACCCAAAGTAGGAACCAAAGCCTGAAGCCATGCTGCCTAGTTAGCCCAAGTTGTTTCAATATTTTCTATATTGCTTGTCAGCAATTATTTGAATGACTTCCATATTAAAATGTCACGTTTCTGAAACAGAAGAGTTGGCCACCATGAACCCAAGGTCCCCAAAGGCAGTGATTCCTGGAAGCTGGGTAGCAGCTGCCCCCTTCAGGCAGGGAGTGGAATCTCCAATTTGCCTACCTGCTTCGCCTCACCCTGATGACACTGGGTTTTCTGGTCCTGATCCAAACCATGCAGGGTGTATGCGTGTGTGCACCCCTGTGTTGGGGGGAGGGCGTCGCCTGGAGGATATTCGCTGGGAATCTCTCAGGACCCAGGAATGTTTTGAAAGATGGGGGTGGGCTTTAGCCGCACCAATGGAAGTGCAGCTATGCAAGCAGGTATCTGGGCCTGAGGATTTCCAAACACTGCGGGCTGTGCCTGTGTGGGCCAAGCCATAGGCAGCCCCACAGGGCTGGTTAGAAGTTACAGAATTCCTGCGCTGTCCCCTGTCAGCAAAGTGCTGAGACAACAAACTTAACCTCTCTGTCCAGAGTGAGCCCATCAGCCATGGTTATTAAATCCCACAAAAGGGAGGAGAGGAGAAGTGAATAGGTCTGAAAGAAAAAGCACTTTCCCCATTTGGATAGCTGTGCGGAACAGGAGCTGCTGGAGAAAGGCAGGGAGTGTAATTGCTGGCCTGAAAGAAAAAGGAAAACTATAAAAGGAAAGAAAGAAAGAGGGGGGAAATTGATAATGAACAATTTATCCTCAGAGCTAACAGTTAATTAATTCTGAAAATATCTGTCAGGCTAATAGAAATGGGGGGAGGGCCATGCCACATACACAATTAATAAAATAATAATAACAAAAAAGGAAAGAAAAAAGATTTTTTAAAGGTGTTACTATCTTCTTACAGGCTGGGCCCTTGGCTTCCCAATGTCATTTTCAACACAATTTTTTTCCCCTCCGTCTCTTTTCAGAAATTGTTCTCATGAATGATTTATATATGTCTAGTTATCTGGAGTGATTTCTATGGACCCCGGCGCATTGCTGCATAATTGTTAATTTTAACGCCATAATAGCTTCAGATGGAGGAAGAGATTAGGCATTTATTGCACAATTAAATGAAACATACTTGAGAATCACAAAGGGTTCCGTAATTATTTCAGACCATTAATAAAATGGGCATTAAATTATATGGGACACAAAAGGGAAAGGAAATAGATTTTCATTACAGCAATAGAAGCTGAGAGTAGTAATAGATCCTAGTTGAATTATCTTTCTCTCTCTCTCTCTGAAATTAATTGTTGCCCAGCTTATTTCAAAGCAAAATAAAGGAGGGAAAAAAAAGTGTTTTAAAGAACCTCTGATGAAAGGGCTTTGTTTGATGGGGACAATAGCCAGTGATACACTCCAAAAAACAAGGTAATCTTTGATTCTGGATCCTTGCCTTTGGGTCCATCGACTTTAAAGGCACTTCGTTCAGCAGCTTGGGGTTTCCCCACACCTGCCCAGCGCCCAGCACAGGGTGAGGACTCAGGTGGGACTCATAGGGTCCAGCTAGGGAGAGTCGCTGACTTCTCTCCAGCCGCTCCCGAGGAGAGAACTTGGACCCTTCCTCACAATCCCGCGTGGTTTGACAGCATTCCGACTACCCAGCTTGAACTTCCTGAAATAAAAATAGAGGGAAGTCACACCATCCATTGGAGAATTCATCCAACATGCATAATTATCAGAACAATACTATGAGGCAGGTACCATTATTACCCTTTCTGTTTACAGATGAGGAAACCAAGACTCTGAATAGTTAAGAAATTGCCCGAAGCCCCATACCTCCTAAATGAGGCAGCCAGCATTTTAAGATAAAGATATCTATGTTCATAGCAGCTCAATTTACTATTGCTAGGCTATGGAAACAACCCCGATGTCCCTCACTGGAAGAATGGATCCAAAAACTGTGGTACATTTATACCGTGGAATTTTACACAGCAATTAGAAACAATGATATTGCAGCCTTCGAAGGTAAATGGATGGCTATGGAAGAAATCATGCTGAGTAAAATCAGCTTAACCCAGAGAACTAATGGTTGATTGTCTCCACTCATCTGTGGAGGTGGGGACTAGACCCTGGACAGTGAGAAAGTTGGTCTATTATCATGTGTTAAATCCAGATAAGATGTAATGCTATACAACATAATCCTTTTTTAGAGATATTGTGGGAAGGGGAAGGGTGGGTAATTGGGGAGGCACTCCTGGAGGTAATTGTAATATCCAGAATCTATACACATTTTATATTATTTTGTTAAAAACTTGTATGGTTATTCAAAAATAAAAAATAAAAATAAAAAAAAAGAAAGAAAGAAAGCAGCGTCCCTGCCTTCAAATCATTCACATCTGGTAGGAGGAGACAGACAAGTGGACAGAAAGGTCTGACAGCATGTCATTTACTGCTGGACAAGTGAGCCATGTTAGTGTCCATTATGGTGGGAAAGCAATGCGGTGGGACAAGACACATCCTCTTCTTTCCCTTCCTTTTCCACTGTCCTATTTCCCAGTAGAATTCAGGCCAGCACTCCCTCTGCTGTTGTAATAGGATCTGCCTTTGTCCTTTGGGGGCCCTGGGAGCAGGATCCCTGCTCGCTCTGAAGCATTGCTGGGGTACCCAGTCCTCTTCGTTTTCCTTTCTGTCCACACAGGCTGCCTGTGCTGAGCAGGAATGTCCTCCACGAAATCAGTGTGGTCACTGCTTTAAGCCGGCGGCACGAGAACAAGGAAGAAAGCTGAAGATCTTGAGCTCAAACTTGCAGCTGGCCTCAAGCAACCATGGCCACAGTGCTATTGCTGTTCCCTCAGCCTTCCTAGTGTTGCTGTTATGTGTGGTCATCTCTGTTGCTGACTCTACCCGACAGCTGGTGAGGCCCAACCTCAGAGTCCAGGAACACAGGGTGGACACTTCTGTCCTTCTGGGGCTCAGCTTCACTGGGCCTGTCTAAGGCTGATAGCTTACTGCTAAAGCTTCCATGGTCATACCCCACCCCCAGATCTCCTAACACTCAACAGGAGCCATGGTTGGTAGAACTCAGATCAGCCCCCATGATTCCATTAGGAAAACACAGAGCTTGGTAATGAATGAGGACCCAGGTACCACAGGAGTAAAGCACACTGAGCGTTAGGACAAACTCACCCAGAAGAAGAGGAACAACCTAGAGAGAAGGCTGGAGAGCTCAGATAACTCTGAAAACCACCTCGACGTCTGCATGACGGAGGTCAAGTTAAGAAGAACATGAACCAAGTTAAGTGACTTAGAGCCACAAGAACTTAAGACCCACAAGCCTATGGATTTCTATTATTGGCAGGACAAGCCACTCATAAGGCCATGCTTCCTTTGATAAGTCTTCCACAATTTGTGTAAACAAGATGTTTAATCTTCTCTATTGACAGGTATAATATTTAAGCAGGTAGTGAGAAAAAAGGAATTCCAAATTCATTTGACAAATGACAAAATGTAAGAAGCACTTCCAGACCTGAACCAATTATGAAGAGAGAGAGGTTAAAATCCAAGCCATGACTAGTAACTTTTATGGAATCGTGAAAATCAGGTAAATTGTTGAAGGATTACAGATGAAGTTAAATGGTTTCAGTTTTGACTAAAATAATTCTGGAGATTGTAAATTAGTGATTTTGAAATGATTTCCCCTTTACTTTTCATCTATATACAAAAATCGTACTTTTTTATTTAACTTCAATGAAGAAACTAATAAGGAAGGATGGTTTATTAATTGAAAAAGTCTAAGGCAGCCCTGGCCAACTAGACACCACAAGATGCCTTCCTTAATGACCTAATATGATTAGACCTGCAAATGTCACAATTGTATGTTTACATGTATCACTGAGCTCAAAATAAGGAGGAGGAATTCCTTCCAGAGATAAAACAAAACACATACCAAAATTTGAAAACCAAAATCTGCACCACAAAGATTATCACAAAACGGTATGTGAGGTGTTGATCAGCTTTATTTAACCATTCTATAACATACACATATATTATAACATCATGTTGTATCTCATAAACATACACAAGTGTCGTCACTTAAAAATAAAATAAAATTAGAAAATAAAAAAAATATTTACATCGAAAAGTGATAAGCATGAGCAATAGCTTGTGAAGCCTTAAGGCCAAGAGCCAACTCATGAGCCCAGAGCCTTGGAGATTAACTCCTGTGAAGGCAAAGGGAAAAATAAATCTAAAATTCCAGAAAAATATAGACAATGTGCCCCAAATTCTTATATCACGCCAAAGCCCCCAAAGGAGTGGCACCATTGGTGAAACCAGGGGTAAAATTATCCACATTCCCTGAAAGAATCCTAAAAACTTTGTTTGCCACAGTTCTGGATAGAGAATAACAGCAGTAGCAATAACAATAATCTTAATAATTATAATAATTACACTACAATCAACAGAGAATTTGCTGCCTGAGGCCCTCTTATCCTCACTCAGGTCTGGATTTCAAATTTATGATTCTCATGTTCAGGAATATACTTAGTGAATAAATTAAAGTTAAGTAAAGATTTATCAAAACCCGGTGGCTCTTGGAGGAAATAAAGGGAAACATTCTAACTTCTCAGAATTCAGACTAAGTTGGGCCAAACATGAAATCACAATAAAAAAAAGAAAGAAAGAAAGAAAAAACACACAAAAAATGTGAGCCACCATGAAGGAAATTTAGCAGAGACAATAAACCACAGATTTAGACATCTTCCCATACCAAGTTCTTCAGTTATTGAAATTCTGTATACAACTCATTAAATATCTGTATGAGCTGGGAATATAGCTCAGTGATAGAGTAATTACCTAGCATGTGCAGCAAAGTACTAGGAATCACATGTACAACGAAACTTTTTTTTTTAAAGATTTTTTGATGTCTATTATAGGTGGGCTTCTGGTTTTGGGTTTTTTGTTTTGTTTTGTTTTGTTTTTTGTTTTTGTTTTGTTTTGAGAGAGGGACAGTCGGAGGGGGAGACAGCTTAATTTTATTTAGTTTTTCATGTGGCTTTCAATGCTGGGACACTTTGTTGTATACGTGGCGCTGGGGTTTGAACTCGTGTGCTCAAGCATGCCAGGCAAGCACCATAACTGCTGAGCCACTGCTCCAACCTCAATAACAAAACATTTTTAAAATCTCTGTATGAAAAGTTTTTAAAAAGGAGACATAAATTTTATATGACCAAAGAATAAGAATCTATTAAATTGACTTGATAAATGAATCAAATAAAACATTAAAATTTGAATATAATAAATCTAAAAGAAGAATCAAACAGTTGAAAAGAAAATGAATTGGTAGATAGATCTGTAAAGAAATTAAGCAGAATGCAGCACAGAAAAGCAAAAAAGGAAGAGCGTATGAAAGAAGGATGCGAGGTATGAAAGAGAGAATGTGTTTAAGCAGTTGGAGAAATTCTATAGTGGCCATGCTCAGATCTCTCTTTGAGAGATGCTATAAGACATGCAGTCAACAGAGCATGTTGAATCCATCACACTCATTCCATAGCTGTTTCTTCCCCAGGTAACTCCTCGCCAATAGCTCAGTACTATGAGGGTACTGATTTGAGAAGTCCCTGCCCAACATAGGACTTCTCCAATTGGCAATCTTTTCTTGGGGACCCTCAGAGCAAAAGAGTCCTGGTCTAGTTGACGCTTTCTTAGAGGTCAATATTCCAACCTTACCTGCCCTTTCACAGGTTTCAAACATGCACTGCAGTCTGAAGACTCTTGCTGTCTACTTCTGCTCTCTCTTTACCCCCAATAAATATTTTCACATCTAATTCAGTTTTTGCCATCTGCTTCTCAGAAGTCAATGAACGAAAGCAGTGTTTTAGAACAAAAGGGGAAGAAGCCCTCCTGAGGGTATCTCTGCTTGGTGTGATCACTCTACTATGAAATATCACCCTTACTTGGGACTTTTGTTCCTGTGGTCTTTGTAGAGTCATCGAGGTCCTGTGTTGTTTAAACCAGCTATAGCCTCTCTCTCCCCTATCTCTTCTTTTTTGGGCCCTTCTCCTTTCTCCTTCTCTCTGGAGCAACTGTAAAGATCAAATATTCTGAAAATTGTTCTGTTGTTTAACTCTAAGAACATCTAATCCAGATTTGCATACCTAATATAAATTAGATCACAAAATATCATAAGACCTAGTGGAGCAAATTCTGCTCCTATTGGCTTTGAGGGGAAAAGATGTAAAAATATTCATTGCTATAGTTTGGATCTGTATTGATTGGTTGGTTGGTTGGGTTTTCGTTGTGCTGGGGATCAAACCCAGGGCCTCTGGCATGCTAAGCAAGCACTGTACCAGTGAGCGATAGTTTGGATCTGAAATGCTCCCCAAGAGTGCATGCGTTGATGCAACTGGGGCAGTGGCGTAATGGTTGCAGCACTTGCCCAGCATATGCAAGTACACAGGTTCAAATCCCAGCACCTATGTACACAACTAAGTGTTAGAGCAATGAAAGCCATGTGAAAAACTCAATAAAAATAGATTCTCTCTCTCTCTAACTCTCTTTCTCTCTGCCCGCCGGTCCTACTCTCTTTATTAAAAAAAAAAAAAGAGTGCATAAGTTTAGATAATGTATGTGTGCTATGTTATGTACTGTTGCACATATTTGTCATAAACGATGCTATAATATTTTTTATTTCAATAACAGTTGTGACAGATATCTTAATGATAGATTAAATTCATGTCCAATTAAGTAGTGGGCTTTCTCTGAAAAACATTTATTAGTAAAAGGTTGCAAGAGTAAATAATAATTGGCATAGTGAAGAACCACAAGTGATAATGAGGAAAAGGATATAATACAGTTAAAACATTGTTTGAAAAAAAAAAAAAACATTGTTTGACCTAAAAAATTGAAGGAGCGGGGCTAGAGTGGTGGCTCTGTGGTTACGGTGCTTGCCTGGCATGTGGGAGTACGCGAGTTCAAACCCCAGCACCATATATATAAGACATGTCCAAACAATGAAAGCCACATGAAAAACTAAATACAATAAAAATTGTTTCTCTCCATCTCTGTCTCTCTCACTGTCTCTCTCTCTTTAAAAAAAGAACAAAATAAAAATAAAAGGGCCTCACACTTGACGAGTGGATTTAAAAACTGTGGTACATATATATGATAGAATTCTACTTGGCTATTAGAGAAAATGATATTATGGCATTTGCAGCCAAATGGATGGAGATGGAAAAAATTATGCTAAGTGAAGTATCCCAAACTCAGAGACACAAAGGCCGAATGTTTACTCCCATTTGTGGAAGCTAGAATACAATCAGAAACAGTATGATAGATAGCTAAGCTAACAATAACCTCAAAATGTATGAAATTTTACATGAGCAGGGGGAACCTTGCCTACGATGCTGGGGGAAGAAGGGACGGTGGCAGGGAGGGGGAGGGGATAGCAAGGATATCAAGTAGGACAGAGGGAGGGAGTATGGGGGAATCAACCCAGTGGGGAA